>JAKTQJ010000118.1:0-35193 GCA_030558835.1 Blastobotrys illinoisensis | reverse complement strand
AATTAGTTACGGCGTAACAAAAGTCCCAACGCCCTGCCAACCAAAGTAGGTACGAAGGGGGGGGGTCTGGGGGGTCTCCCCCCAGCCACGGGGGGTTTGGGGGGCTGGCCCCCCAAGAACCAACGCAGCAGTACCAACGCAGCAGCGTGTACAGCGTGTACAGCTCTATACAGCTGCCAGAGGTGTAGCGGGTCGGCTGTAGGAGGCTGGTTAGGGGAGGGCCTGGTTTGGGGGGTTACCCGGCCGTGGAGGGCACGTGGGGCGGAAAAATGCGGCGTTTAAGGTTGGGCACCGCATTGTCCGAGACCCCTTTCTTTTCGAGCCCAGGCGATTCGAGAAGGACGACACAAACGTATATCATCCCTTGCGGGTCCTGCAAACTTTGCCACTTGACATTTTGTGATTTGCGTCGCATCGTAGTATCTTTATGACCAAAAAGGAGCCGCGCCGTAGAGCCAATCGGAGCAACCTGGAGCGATGGATTAATCCCGACACTGGCAAGGTAGTGCTTTGCCCGACAAATACGCCGACAAATACGACAAATAAGCCGACAAAGAAGCCGACAAATAAGCCGGATCCGACAAGGCTGGCCGAGAACAAGAGTGCCACAGCCAAAAACGGCAATAATGGCCCAAAAGACATAAGTGCCAATGGCCAAATAGCCACCAGGGCCAATGGCCAAGCCACAAAGGCCAGTAATGGCATAAAAGCCAATAATGGCATAAATGCCAATAATGGCATAAATGCCAATGGCGTAAATGCCAATGACGTAAATGCCAATAGCCCAAATGCCCATGGCATAAAAGCCAAACGCAGCGCAATGGCAAAGACAGCGCTGGTTCTGCTGACGCAATTGCCGCTGCTCCACGCCCTGCCGCTGTACAAATCCCTCGGCGGCGTCGACGGATCCGACGAATTTAATGAAGAGCCCGGGTCGCCGCAGTTCTGGGTGAATATGGGCATTTCCGCCTTCCTCGTTGTCCTCGGCGGCGTCTTTGCAGGCCTCACCCTCGGCCTCATGGGCCAGGACGAGGTGTACCTGCAGGTCATGGAGCAGTCCGGAACGCCCAGCGAGCAGAAGGCAGCGCGCAAAGTGCTCGCGCTGCTCAAGCGCGGCAAGCACTGGGTGCTCGTGACACTCCTCCTCTCCAACGTGATCACCAACGAAACATTGCCCATTGTGCTCGACCGCTGCCTCGGCGGCGGGTGGCCCGCGGTGGTGTCGTCGACGGTCTCCATTGTCATCTTCGGCGAGATCATCCCGCAGTCGATCTGCGTGCGGTACGGCCTCCAGGTCGGGTCCTCCTTCGCGCCGTTCGTGCTCGCGCTCATGTACGCCATGTACCCCGTCGCGTACCCCGTCGCGCTGCTGCTCGATTTCCTGCTCGGCGAGGACCACGGCACAATGTACCGGCGCGCCGGGCTCAAGACGCTCGTGACGCTGCACAAGAACATGGGCGTCGAGCGGCTCAACGAGGACGAGGTGACCATCATCTCGGCCGTGCTCGACCTCAAGGAGAAGCCCGTCGGGACGATCATGACGCCGATGGAGGACGTTTTTGTCATGAGCGCCGACCGCGTGCTCGACGAAAAGACGACGGAGGAGATATTGCACACGGGGTTCAACCGCATCCCGATCCACGCGCCCGGCGAGCCGGAGAACTTTATTGGCATGCTGCTCGTGCGGATTTTGATCACGTACGACCCCGAGGACGCGCTGCCCATCTCGTCCTTCCCTTTAGCGACGCTGCCCGAGACGGCGCCGGACACGTCGTGCCTCAACATTCTCAACTACTTCCAGGAGGGCAAGTCGCACATGGTCATTGTGTCGGAGCGCCCCGGCGAAGCCAAAGGGGCTGTCGGCGTGCTGACATTGGAGGACGTGATCGAGGAGCTCATTGGCGAGGAGATTGTCGACGAGTCGGACGTGTACGTGGACGTGCACCGGGCGATCCGGCGCACGGTGCCGGGCCCGCTGGCGAAGCGCCACTCGCTGAGCAGCACGCACATTGTGGCGTCGCCGCGGTCCTCGTTTGGCGGGGACCCTGTGTTTGCCGTGCTCAACGACCAGGAGCTGCCGCGGCTCAAGCTCAACCCGCTCAACAAGGCGTCGAACCCGCGGATGACGGGCAACCGCAACGTGCACATCAAGCCGGCGCGGGCGTCGCAGGACTCGACGCTGCAGAACACGGTCGACCTCATTGACTCGCGCAAGCCCTCGTCGACGGTGTCCGTGTCCAACGGCACTGCTTACAAGGTGCACGACCGCGAGCAGGGCGCCATCCGCGACTTTATCGACTCCAACAGCGATAGGTTGAACAGCGATATGTTTGACTCGAACAGCGCTAAGTTTGATTCGAGCCGGCAGCGCACGCCCGAGCCCGAGGTGCACTCGTATAGAGCCGGGGGCATCATTGAGAGCGTTGTCAACGTCAAGGGCGTCAACAAGACGGTCATTGAGGATATTTCCGAGGACGAAACGTCGCTGGATGACGAGCAGAGCTACCGGTCGATTCTCTCGTCCAAGCATCATCACAGGCGGCTGAGGGCCTCGGACGAGTCACGGCCCTCTGGCGAAACAACGCCCTTGCTTGGCCCAGTTGATTAATCCACCACCCATTACCCATTTCACCAATATTTTGCACCCATTTCGCCCATTTTGCACCCATTTCGCCCATTTTGCACCCATTTCACCCATTTTGCTTGGCCGATATTCTATACATTTGTCGTATTTAGTGACTCCATCATTATTTATTCACAAACACAGTCTTTCAGGTCACCCATTTCACCAATATTTTGCACCACACATTTTTTTGCACCCATTTTGCTTGGCCGATATTCTATACATAGTGACTCCATTATTTATTCACAAACACAGTCTTCCAGGTGATGCAAAAATATTCATGTAGACAAGCATATACCGTATACGATTGTCCAAATTGTTTATTCACAAACACAATTCTCAGGCTCAAATTTTCAGGCTCAAAAAATTTGGCGTAGACAAGCTACTAGGACCTCCAATTATCACATTTTACAGCTTACCAGGATCTATTAAACTATAAAAACCATTTGGTAGACCCCCTTTTATACCCGAGCCCATTGTGTCGAGGGCCAGCCCTCGAGCTCCCGTAGCTGGGGGGAAACCCCCCAGACCCCCCTCTACGAGCTAGAGCACTAACTGTCTTCCCAACGGCGTAACGGGGGATCTTGTCTGCTGTTGGGAATATTCGTTACATTGTTACCGTACCATACTGTTGTTCCGTAGATCAGCCGCACCTGGTACAGTGTGTCGCTACAGAGTCCTATAGTCTTTACAGCCTCTATTCTCGATCAGCCCAATCGGTTATTGCTCGGCCAGTTGACTAGCCCAAGCGTTGTTATATACATTGCAATTCCAAGAATTATCTATCTACATTGCAACTATGCCGTATTTAGCAAGCACATTTTTTCAGGCTGCCGTACCAGCAGTACAGGTGTAATGCATTGGCGTAGACGATATATACAATCGAGAAATAAATTACGCCCAAATTGCTTATCTGACTAGCCCAGTTGTTGTTATTTACATTGCAACTCTGCGGTATTTAATAATTTCCACCGTGCCAGTACCAGGTACAGTACAGTACAAGTAACGGTAATGCATTGGAGTAGACGATATACATATACAATTGAGAAATGAAATATACCCAAATTGCTTAGTTGACTACCTGGTAGCCCAATTGTTGTTACCTGCCGTATTTAGTAAACACAATTTTCCAGGCTACCATACTACAGTAGTTGTACAGGTAATGCATGAGCGTAGACGATATATACAATTGAGAAATAAATTACGCCCAAATTACTTATTTGACTAGGTACAATTGTAGCCCAGTTGTTGTTATCTGCCGTATTTAGTCATTTCCAGGCTACCGCACCAGCAGTACAGATAATGCATTGGCGTAGACGATATATATACAATTGAGAAATAAATTATGCCCAGATCGCTTAGCTGACTAGCCCAATTGTTGTTATCTGCCGTATTTAGTAATTTCCAGGCTACCATACTGGCGCAGGTAATGCATTGGCGTAGACGATATATATACAATTGAGAAATAAATTATGCCCAAATTGCTCAGCTGACTACACTGTAGCCCAATTGTCGTTATCTGCCGTATTTAACGATTTCCAGGCTACCATACCAGCAGTACAGATAGCCCAATTGTTATCTGCCGTATTTAGTAATTTCCAAGTACCGTACTGGTGCAGGTAATGCATTGGCGTAGACGATATATATACAATTGAGAAATAAATTATGCCCAGATCTTGACGTCCAGGTCGACCGAGCCCGTAGCCAAGACACAGCGCACGCGCTTGTCGCCCTTGGCGTCGTTGAGCGACGCCTGCGACGGCGCCCAGCGTATGCAGGATATAAAGTGGCTGTGCGCATCCTCAACAACCTTGACACAGCGGCCCTGCTGCGACAGGTCCCAGCACCGCATCGTCTTGTCATCGCTCACCGAAATGAGATACTTGCCGCTGGGGTGGAATACCAGCTCCCGGACCCAATTGTCGTGGCCCAGCAGGGTCTTGATGCACTCTTGCCGCGTGTTCCACAGCTTGATGGTCTTGTCCCGCGACGCAGTCGCAACGTACTCAAACGACGGCGAGTAGCCCGAGGATACCGGCCCCTTTAAACCCTCTAGCGCCGCTAGGTACGGGTACGCCTCCTTGGGCGCAAACACCGCGTTCTCAATGACATGCTCGTGCCCAATCAGCGCCAGCTTGCCCTCGCCGCTGCCAAACTGCGTGATCCGCGCCGTCTGGTCAATGCCCGCCGACAGAATAAACTCGCCGTCGAGAGAGGGCGCCACAGACTTGATCCAGTCGGTGTGCCCGTGGATCGTCCGGATCGCGTAGCCCGTTTTCACGTCCCACACTCTAATTGTGCGGTCCCGCGACGCCGAGATCAAGTGGTTCCCGCTCGGCGTGAACCGCACAGACGAGATTGTGTGGTCGTGGCCAGTGAGGGTCTTGATGTTTGTGTAGTCGTTCTGCGGGTCCCACAGCTTGATCGTGAGGTCCGACGAGCACGACGCCAGCAGTTGCACCTCCTGCGAGGGACCGCCAAAGTCCACGTCTACAACCGACTTTGTGTGCGCTTTAATCGTGCGCTCGAGCTCTCCAAGCTCCCAGTCCCACACCTTGATCGTGCCGTCCTCGCACGCCGAAGCGACCACGCTGAACAGGTTGTGGAACGCAATGGAGGTGATGGGCTGTCTGTGCCCCGAGAGGGAGTGCTTGGGAGGCTTTCTCGGAAGCCAATTGGCCACGTCCTGCTTGGACTTGCGCGCCGTAGAGCCAATTGCGGCCGAGTTTTCGAGCTCTTCGCGCAGCGTTTTGACCTGCGACTCGAGATCAAGCACTTTTTTCTGCAGCCTCACGACAGAGGTCCACTTCTTCTCTAGTATCTGCGCCTGGCGGCGCGACTCATCGCGATCCTCGACCGGGAGATCTCCCGGGAGGGTCGCCCGGAGCTGACTCAGGGTGCCCGGCGGGACCCCCAAATTGTTCAGGTACGCCAGAATCGAGCGGTTCAGCTCGGCCCGCTGTCTGTCTGTTAACAGTGAAGACGCTTGCATATTCTTTTCATCCCCAACAGCAGACTTTGACCATTAACTTTAATATTTTGCGCTGGAAAATCCTGCTCTACGATTTCCCACTGTGAGCCCTCGGGTCTGTGCCTGTGTAAAATTTGCTCTCAGCAGCTTCCTCTCCGCGGGTGTTGGTACGTGAATTGTGCGGGTTGTGCAAAGATTAAGGAGGTTTAAAGCCGGTTTGGGACCTTTCCAGCATCCACCACACCCACCACCATTACGTACTGCGTGTACACGGGAGCATTGTGTTATTCGTCGTATAAGCTATAGTCTAGGTAATAGCTATTCGTTTTTGGGGGAAGGAATAAATGGGTTGGTTGGTTCATGGAGATGCCTTTACGGGGCCGTTTTAGGCGGGATCGGGCGGATTGCAGCTCCTGAATTTGTTGCTGTGGGAACTGCCGCATTCCACCAACCCACTCTATCCTTGAGTACTTTGCTGGATTGGCGTTACAGTATTTGCTAGCAAGACGTTACAGTGCTTGCTAGCGTTATAGTCTATTAGGTACTTGACTGGCGTACAGTAAGTAGTTGTGGTCTAGTATTGATTGCTTTCTTCACACGTACACTACACCATGGTACATGATATATTGTGAACAGAAAACGGATATCTTTAAACAAATAGAGTGTACTACTGGTACTATAGGTAGAAATATTGAAAAACATGCCTGGAAGTCTGGCGTTCGAGTGTCATGTCACAAAATAATCATAGAATTCATTAAACAAAAGCCATGCATCATAAGTTATCCAACGACTGGAGAGTCGCAGCCGAAAGCGACGACCTTGGCGGCGTCACCTCCAGAATAAGCATCCTTCAAATCCAACGAGGACGCGTAGATACCAAGAATCGCCGTAGCAAGCGAGGCCAGGAAGAACACAACGTGGAACGTGTTCATCAGCCATCGGTCCTTGTACGCTCGGACCCACCGAGACACGTTCTTCCAAGTGTCAACTCGGTTCGTCTCCCGCGTAACTGGGTTGTACGGACCGTCAGCCTTCATGGCAGAAACCTGCATGTGCAAACCCATCGACATGAGCGGTGGGAAGGTATAGGTGAACTGGAGAATGCAAACAGCACCAACCAGGGAAGTTAGGGTCGAGAACTGCGGAATTGCAGACGCAATGATGTAGGCAATGCCCCAGTAGACAATGACCATCACGATCCAGACATATCGCCCCGTCCGGGTCTCCAGGCTCGGGAGTGGCAGAATCCGCCGCATAAAAGTGTTGTAGACAACCTTGATACCAACATTGCCATAAAGACAAGCAGCGATGATACCGCTAGCCAAGTTCAAGGCGTTCAAAGCGGTCTGCCAGCCCCAGTCGGCAACGCCCTGCTGCGCTGGGTTCATGACAAACTGCCCCTGGTAGTGGTACATGAACAATCCAAACCACAAATAGACAACAAAAATGATGGACTGCGCCATCACCATGGCCTTCCAAAAGTCCCATGGCCGACGCATCTCACTCATGAACTCGATAAACATCATAGCACCGCCATAAGAGTAAACAATGTTCATAGTGCCCTCGAGCTGTCCAATAAAGTTTCCAGCGCCGGAAACGATGACCTCGGTGACAACCGGGCCAACTGGGATGCTATTGGCCTTAGGAGCGTCCTTAAGATTGGGGCCGTACTTGGCAGCCATACCCATGCTGCAGAAGCAAATGAAAAGGTTCATCCAAATGGCAAGGTTGGCCAAAAAGCCAAACTTCTGCAGAGTCTTGATCTGGCCGACAACCATACCGGCAAGGGCCCACACGAACACGAGCAGAGCGTAGCAAGACCGGCCTTGGACCATCTGAGAGAGACCGTTGCCGTTACCGAGAATGATGACCGCGACATTGCAGAGCAGCTGGAGGGCCTGGAGGAAATCGACACCGTATCGAACCTTCTTGCCAAAGAGTCGGCCGACAATGTCACCGTAGTTATTGAGTGGGTATCGGAAAGAGTCCAGAGCAAGGAACTGTCTCCACAGACTGTAGCCAGTGTAAGCAGCTGCAATACCAAGGAGGAAGAAAATGAGCGAACCTGGAACGTACCCCAGCTGAGAGACAGCGTATGGAGCAGAAGTTGGTCCCAGGATATCAGTGGTAATAAGATAGAACACCGACATCCAAGTAGCGTTTCTCAGCACTCTTGAAGCGTTGGCAAGTTCCGACTGGTCGCTGGTACTGTTAGCATCTGTGGCATCCTTTTCACCTTCTTCATTCTTCTTGCCAAAGAAGTGCTTGAAGGCACCAACGAAGGGGATTGCCGAGGAGTTGGTTGCCAGCTTATGTTCTGGCCTGGCTTCTACTTCTCTAGTCAATCGAGCTTGGTAGAGGTACTCCTCCATCGGGACCTGGTATTGGTCATCTTCATGTTCAAAGACAAAAACATCCGGGACCTCGGTGGTTCCCTTTTCCTTCTCGAACTCCATATCTTACAATTACCGACAGTAGTGGGAGGGGTAATAGAATTCAATTGGAGCTTTACATAAGTTTTTATACACCAATGGTTATCAATGAGTCTTGCACTTGAGGGGCGGGGCTCCAGAAAGCGTTGTACGCCCAAGTAGTACATAGTATTCAACCGATGTATTCAAATTGCATCGACCAGAGTGCCGTGTTTATTGCTTTTGGGAAAATCTGAGATGAGAGAATGAGTACACGCTGCCTACCAAAGAACGAGCCGATGCTCCTTCCGATCGCCGGCTGTTACATTACAAATTCGGCCTTCTGAGACAACATCGGACTTCGCTGCCCTCTCTTGTATTCTCCATCTATTTCTACTTCTATCTCCGTTTGACGATATTAACAACTTGAGTCATATTCTATTCCGATGCAGGTTATAGTAAGAAATACAGCGGGAAATTAATGCCAAGAGAAAAAAAACGGTGTATACCCCTGCCAAGCTTTTTGCTCATCGGACTCATTGCATAATGTCTAATCGTGCAGTATATTGAGCATGGTGCGTACGCGTACCACGCTACAGAAGAGGCAGGAGTGTTACATGATGCTTTCAGACGGCATACATATGCGCACTTGCGCTGCAGTATCGTGGGACGAAATACTATCGCATACGTAATAGCACCTTTACGCATGCCTCATTGGTGGCTCTCTGAAAGACACAGCCTTTCTTCTTATAATGCCCGCGGTTAAATTTCATCCGTGTCCCAGTACTGTTTTAATGCCGTGGATAACCCAGAGACTGATCAGCAACTGGGAGTGAGCAAATGTTCCACTATCGGTAGTCAGATAAAGAATGAAAAATTAAAGTGAGTCGTCGAGGCTCATCTAAAACCAACTCTAAAACACGGCCAACGGTGCGAGACAAGCATACGTTGAGTACTCCGCCGAGGGGTAGATGATCGGATTCTTACGGGTTGGTATTACTTTTGAAAATGGCATCTAGAATAGTTTAATATCGCGCAATCTAATCTATAGTGTTTAATGTCGCTACGTAATGCAATCTGCAATCTACTGAGTTTGCCGAATGGCATCTTATCAGAGACCAATAGGACCCAGATAAGGCGGGGTTAATTGTTCGCAACCGAGGCGTTACGTAGTGCCGTTGCCGTGGCTCGGGAGATCTTTGCCAGAATAGACTATGCATCCATCTGTGATACGATCCTTTAGAGTCTAGAGTCTGGGGGATTCAACGGCATCTGCGATATCTGAAGAGATTCCATGAGGAGTGGCTCTGAAGAAGGGAAAGAAAGGCGGGGTCGTGAAATAACTGATTCCTACTAGTGTCAGTTCATGCCGCTTGCCGAAGGGTATCCTGTATGGTCTGGAGTTTCTACACTCTGTCGACAGCCCACTTCATAGGAATGGATAGCTAATCATATATTAAGGTAATATCAAATAATATCAAATATCATCAACGTGTTGTCGTATCAGTACAGCAGATAGATCTACGGAAAGAAAACTCTCAATAATTCTCATATTCCTTACTCGTCCGGAGGAGACAGTTTGATGTACTGTTGAAGACAAAATACCCCCAAATTTGATCGATTTTGGCGCCAGGCCTTTGTTGTGTATGATTTCCGTGCAGTGAAAGGGCTCTTGTGCAGCCATGATCCTCTAGAGACCCACAGTTGTCTTAATAGTCAGTTAATCGAATTCACCCTAGAATCCCCTCACGTTTGTTAACGAGAAACCTACCAGTACTGCACTGCCACACATACTGCAAAAAATCTGTCCTCAATCTCGTGCTCAATATCGAAAACAGCGAAAACAGCGAAAACAGCCTTGTCTGAAGTGAGTTTCAACATTAGAGGGTAATTCTTGCTGGCTGGCAAAAATAATACACAGTAATGCCGAGAGCCGCACGCCGCACGCCGCACGGGTGCACCCGCACAGTCCCGTTAGGGTTACTGGAAATGTTAGGGCTACGGGACCGCGCGCGCGCCGACTCTGCCCCATTGAAGGTGTTGGGAGTTGCCCGGTTTGTAATTCCGGGACGGAAAAAGCCAGCCGTGAAAAAAATGAAAATGAAAAACTCATCTCTTCCTTTTCTTCACTTCACTAAAAACTAAAAAGTCGACAAAAAATGCCATCCACTACCAAGGGTAAGTAGCCTGAACGATGCGTTAACGAGCTAGGTAGCGATGCCGACCCCTTTTCGTGATGTTTTCTCTTTGGGGGCTAGATATTGTAGTTCCTGGGCAGATATATCCCAAGGAGGGATTGCGTTGCTTCCCCAGCCAGTAGAAACGTTGACATTATCCCTGAGAGTAGTATGCTGATTGCTTCATTGTAGGAACTTCTAAGAAGCAGGCCCAGAATGCGGCCAAGGCTGTCGCCAAGGGTGTCAACGGCAACAAGGTTGTCCGAGTCAAGACCGATACCACTTTCCGACGACCAAAGACCCTGAAGCTCGCCCGAGCTCCAAAGTACCAGCGAAAGGCTGTTGCTCACTACCCACGAATGGACGAGCACAAGATCATCATCTCCCACGTCAACTCTGAGGGTGCCATCAAGAAGATTGAGGATGCCAACACCCTTGTGCTCAAGGTCCACATTGAGGCCAACAAGCACCAGATCAAGCAGGCTGTCAAGAAGCTCTACGACGTTGATGTCGAGAAGGTCAACACTTTGGTCCGACCAGACCGAACCAAGAAGGCCTTTGTCCGACTCACCGCCGACCACGATGCTCTTGACGTTGCTTCCCGAGCTGGTTACCTCTAAACGGTGTATCTTAAAAAAATTGTAATGTAATATTTATTATTGCGGTACGGTAGCCCGGACCCCGTAGCCAATTCATGTTTTTGTCCGCTCCACGTGAATTATCGGTTATTCGCTACACAAAATCCAATTACCATACAACATGAGAGTATCTTTGGATCCAATTACCGTAGAACATGAGATACAGAGTATCTTTAGATGGCCCATATAGTCAAGGAGTGGATTGATGTGAAACTGCTGGTAAAATTTTGAGACTTCTGTACTGTGCCGGTAAATTATCGTGCCTCGGCTATAACATCAACTCGGAGTACGGTATTTAAATGGCAAGGAATTGTATAAACTATCTAAACTAATGCAAAATTCTTGCAATTCAATTGCAGCAACTACCGTATTAAATATCAGGTACATTGTACCGATAATAATTAAATTGCAATTGGTTAGCGAACGTTTCAAATTTCTTTTGATCGAACCACCTAACGAACTTTGTTGATGAGCTTCGTTTGTCAACCCTGCTAACGAATTTAGACAATGCCATTGAGCTCTGGAACGGGGAATAGGTGAAGATGAATGGGATTAGTAAGTTATCTACAAATATCTTTAACTATTGGCTGCAGATCAACGTCGTCCGGTACCCTCAGCCCCGCAAGAGCAGAGCTCACCAGCTGCTCCTTGGCCCTGTCCGGGAAATTTGCAATTGCCTCCTTGGCACGCTGGATGTACGGCGCAATGGGCAATGCCGACTTTGAATGCAAGGCAGATATTAGTAGCGAGAAGGACAACTGCAGCTGGATAATGGCTTCCAGGGAATCTGCTTCACTCACTGTAGCCTTCCTCCTTTCATTTCGGGCCTTTCTCTTGGCCTCCTCCTCGAACTGGCCTCTAGTGTTGACGTGAGCGACAAGGTCGTTCTCAGTCTCGAGGATCACCCGGGCCAGTCTCTTGTGATACACGACCAGCACCTTCTTGGGCAGCTTGTCGCCATGCTTCTCTCTCAGCGTCTGCTGGCTGTCTACCAATTGCCGCAGCAATCGCGCCTTAAAGTGGAATATTGACGCGTACGTCGGAGTCATGTCGTGCACGGAGTGCGCCAGCTTCTCAAGCCGCTCGCTGACGGTGACCACAGTCGTTGGATCGACTGCGGACGAGTTCACCGACGAGATCAAGTCGTTGAGCGCAAAGGCAACGTCGTTGACGACCGGATCACGCGTGTCAGGAAGAAGCACCAGTGGAAGGTACTCGCGCTCCTCCGTGGCTATAGTGCCGCTCTGGGCGTCAAAGAAGTTGTCTGGCGCCAATGGATCGTACTTGTCTGTAATGTCGACCTTGGACAGCTCATTGTCGTCCTCGGCCGTTTTGGGCCGCTGGCTCTTAATGTACGGCTTTAGCGGCCGCTGCGACTCGTAGTACTGGTCCCGAGCAATGGTCATTCTACGGTGCTCCATCTCCTCGAGATAGTCGAGCACTTGTGCGCCGAGAGGAAAGTACTGCTCAAAGACCTTGCTGAACCGGTAGTTCTTGAGCGCGAGGAAGGCGGACCCCGTGTACACGACGGTTCCCGCAAAGAGCACCTTGGCAAGGGTGCCCCCTACGGGGACGACCGCATTATGCCTAGGGGCGCTTGAAAAGCGCCGTTGAAAGGAGGACCTTAGCGGTCCAAAGATCGCCCGTGGTCCAAAGCGTCCAATGTTCATCTACCGCGGCAAAATTTACGGGACAGAAAAGCGCAATATGGCAAAGTAGGGAATATTATCGTGTCGAAGATTTTAGTATAGCAATGTAGTTGGAGACAGGTTTTCGTAAAAAACAGCGCGGGGAATGCCGGAGGGCCAGTTCGAGAGATTCGCGCTGGCTTTTGATTATCGAGTTTATTTGGCTTTCTGCTTGCCGCTGTTAGGGGATTGGGTACGTCAGAATGGTATTGCTCCGCCCTCCGCGTGGGTTCTCCTGAGAAGTTGCCTGATGTCCAGATGTCGGACGGCCTTCAATAATGTCTCTCCACAAATCACCTCTCACTCCACCAAATGGCGCATGCAGACCGATGGCTGCCTCCGACGGACGGCTCCGACTCGAACCCCGGAGACCCCCACCAGCAGCTTTATACGTAATACGCCCTCGCTATTGGTCCGTTGACCAAAGGTCACCAATGTCGGCTATTAGAATCTATTTTAGAGCTCCAATTCGTCTAATAAGCAGAAGGCGCTTGTTTCCACAAGGCACCCGGTAGCAACTGCTACTCCTCCTTATATGGTTTCATTGCAACCATTTTTTGTTACACTCCCAACAAACTCCTGCAAACAAACTCCTGCAAGCTAGTGTACTGCGAACCCCCGCTTACACAGCTTTTGTTACAGGCAAAATTAGCCTGCCGTAACAAATTGTGTAACAAATCTCCCAACACTCGCGAAATTAATAGTCGCTATAGCAGCATTTTTAATTGGCCACAGGCTCAAGCAATAGATTTAATAATATATCCCTATTTTCCCGTATGACAATTGCCGGCAAGGTACGATGAAGCCCGCAAGGTAGATCCGCAAGGCAGGATGGATCTCTGATGCCCGAAGGGTGTCCCGGCGCGGACCTAATTCATTCTACCCCCGTATCTACCATACATCAAATATCAAAATGGTATCGACAATATATATAGCCAGAGTAAGTGAGCCCCGAGAAATGACCAGTCCTAACGGAATAGCACGGATACCGATCTAACTGGGTGCGGGACGTCCCCGTGCCAGAACCGCCGACTGGAATCGCGTGCGATCCGGTGCTGGCCAAACACGGCGAGGAACAGGCCGAGGAGATGGGCACCTTTGTGTCTTCAATTGAGCCGCGGATCCAGCGAATCTACAGCTCGCCTTTCTACCGGTGTGTCCAGACCGCCAGCCCCGCGGCGAAGCTGCTGGCCATGCCGATTTACATTGAAAACGGCGTTGCCGAGTGGTTCAAACCGCGGACGGAAGGGCTCCACCCGCAAATGGCGAGCCCGCAGGAGCTCAACAAGCTCTTCCCCGATCTGATCAAGGAGGACTACGCGCCTCTGCTGGTTCCGAGCCGGAAGGGCGAGACGGAGGACGAGATTCACGTGCGGTGCATTGAATCGGTCAAGAGACTCGTCTCCGAGCTGAGGAACGAGCCGGAGATTAAGACGATCCTCATTGTGACCCATGCGGCGACTAAAATTGCGCTCGGCCGTGCTCTGGTCGGCGACCGCCAGTACGATGTCCGCACGGGCACCTGCTCCATCGACAAGTACGTGATCAAGCCCGATACGCAGGGCGAGCCCGGCGAATGGGCGTGCGAATACACTGGCAAGACCGACTTCCTCCCGCGGGGCGAGGAGATGCACTGGTCGTTTGGTATGTGAACATGTTGGGCGGTGGATTTGGCTAACGGAGTATAGACATTCAGTACGCCCCAGGCTCTACGGAGGACATCCGGGCGCGGGAGAAGCAGGAAAAAGACAAGCTAGAGGCGGCCGAGAAAGAAGAGGCTGCTAATAAGGAAGAAACGGCCGAGAAAGAAGAGGCTGCTGATAAGGAAGAGACGGCCAAGAAAGAGACGACTGTAAGTTAGACTAATGCACTGTTCTGGTTAACCTGTAGACGGTATACGTGCCCATTGACCTGAGTCAGCTCCCGTCCGGGAAGAACAACAGCCGGTTCATTTCGTCGCAGAGCGATTTCCAGATTGCCAGTCTCGAGGACCAACGGCCACTGTTCCGTATCGGCAAAACAGTGTACCAGGGGTCGTGGGAGAACATTCTCGGCACAGAGGTGCTGACTGACATGGAGGGCGAGCCATTTGCGACCACCCGCACGCGAATTGGCGTGACCAAGGGCGAGCTCAAGTCCAAGCAGGACCCGCAGCTCTCCCAGGATCAGACGTACTGGAACAAGCGCAACGAGCTAATGGATCGGCTCGAGGAGATTACCGCGCGAAGGCTAGAAAAAGAGTCCCCATAGGGCATTACGGGTAGAATGGTTATACTAATATTGTTACAAGTTGGTTCTGTTTTGAGCTCCCGTAGCTGGGGGAGACCCCCAGACCCCCCTTGGTTAAAGTGCACTACTAGGTAGGAGTACGTAGCAGATCATGAATATATTTACAGGTGAGTACAGATAACTTAGTAGCCCTTTCGCCGGGCCTCTGCGACGAGCTTGAAAAGCCGCTTGATGCCCATGTCGAATCGCCGCTTGTGCGCCTCAATTCGGCGCCTTCGCCGCTCCTTGCCCGGCCGCTCGTTGTACCGCTGCAGCGACAGCGTCCGCGGCACCTTATTGGCCATGTTGATGCTCTGGAGGTTGCGCAGCGCCGCGGTGAGGCCGTTGGGGCCGTTGACCACGACGCTTCGCCCGGCCCTGACGCCCGTCCGCGGGATCGGAATGTCCCTGATCTTGCTCTCAATCTTGCGCGAGACCGCCTGGGAGCTCACGAGGTCCTCGCCCCGGCCCAGGTTGGCCTTCTTCATGAGCCCGAGCTTGGGCGTGAACTTGGCCTCCGTCTCGAGGACGTCGATGATGCTCGTCAGCGCGTCGGGGGCCTTCCCGGACGGCTTACTGGCGTATCCTCGGACAAATGCAAGCGGCCGTAGCAGCCCTACCCTACTGAACATTGTCGTCTGATGAGCGTTTGGTGGTGTAACAATTTTTCACGGCTCCCATTATAGGTATATCTCAGCACGGCCTGTCGTAGAGCCCAGTATCCGGGACACAATGTACGTCAGCGAGCTCGGCATGCTAGAACTTGGCCGGTGGACCTCTGGGCACCTGAGAGGATGGCTCATGTGAAGGCTGGTTAACGCGGAGGAGATTTCTGCCCCCAGACACCCGAGGCTCGGGACCAGCCCTCAGACCCCCGTTGCCAAATGGTTACACTGTTGGGAGATTTGTTACGCCCGGCAAGACTTGATTACGGCTACTAGGAGAGCGGTTTCGAATGAGCAAACTCTGAATAGTGAAATATTATTATTTGCCAAGGTGAGCTGCATTAATTGGGAAAAGCGCTGTTTAAACGCCTTGATGGGGTTGTATACACTCCCTGGATGCGTACAAGCCGCACTGACTGCGGCTGGTAAAAGATCAGCCGCATATGCACAGTGCCGAAAGAGGTGATTATCACAAGCCGGCCCAGCGATCGGCGGTTTCCGGGGTGACAGCGATCCAAGGGTACACGATGATCGCAAGCCAACATGTAGTTTCGGCAGGCTACGGAGTTAAGAGCCCTTGCTACGATTGTCAACTACGTGCTGTGGCCAGGTTGTTAGTAATTGCCGAGCTGCAGCTGGCGGATGTATCGGCACGGCAGAACCCGCGAGCCTCACGGAAGGAAATATGAGACAAGGATTTTCGAACGCTAATGTGACAGGTTAGGAACGACATGGAAGCGCATCAATTACACACGACAATGAGCTACGCCAGGAGGGAACACTGTATAGAATGGAATGTAACGAGTTGCATGTGATGCACCGCACTGATACCGTAGAGATATAGAGTACGTAAGAGCCAAGATAGAGAGAAGCCAACTCCTTTGTAATGGTGATGCAGACCGCAAATCATTTGACTCGTGTTCTGGATAGTGTTTACCACCAATTTAAACTCCGATCTATCACCAGGACGAAACTATATAAACCCCCTCATTGGCCCGTGCCCCGGCTCGCATTATTTCGCACGACCAACCGCGCAGAGTGGCTCATCGGCTAGGCCGGATCAGTCTGTGTAGCACTAGCAGCTCTGTGTGTCATTCCGCTGGATCAGGCCGGCCTTGCTTATTCTGTGGTATATTAGCCGCTTTAATTTACTGCCAGCTACGGGTCAAGTTGATTCTTAGTTAGTTACGTTTTCAGCCGCGCTAGACAGCCAGGGGTTAAAAGGAGTGAAAAAATGCCAGACTTCACCCTCGACAATCCCAGCGGGGCGCCACGACCGGGAAAGAACAAGACGATGAACTTTCTCAAAGAGCTGTACTTTGCATATTCCATCGAGGTCTTCCCGGTGTACATGCTGACGAAGAACGAGACGCGGATCGTCAACACGTTTGCTGCCATTTTGCTCGCGCTGTTTACCGTGACCTTCTTTGCCTACTTTCCTTACCACGTACAGCAGATGAGCCGACGAGTGTACTATTACGTGACGGGCGGCGATGTCGCCAGCTTGGCCGATTTTTAACGACTCACGATTAATGATACTAATGCGCCTTATTTATTCATACCCGGTACCTTGTATTCTAATATTGTAATTCAAACCAAAACTACCTCGTTACGCCAGACACCACGCCATTTCAGGCTTCGACCCGCCGTTGCCGTTGGGACTTTTTGTAACTGTAGTCTGTTACACTGTATGAAATAGCTCCCTGCAAAGTGCTACACCTTGTTAGGAGGCTTGTAACAAATACCAGCGACGACTTTACACCATTTTACGGCATTGACAATTTGGTATCGCGTAGCTGCACAGAAGAATACCTGGCAATAGTTGGGAATTGTTGATGGAGAGATTGCCGAGTATGGTTTGGATGCAGATATATCTATGTTACAACTGTCATATTACAATAAAAATAATCAACCAAGGCTTGGGTATTTCTGGTTGAATTTGGACTCCCAGTCCTCGTCTTCGCGGTCCGGAACCGGTTGCTGCACCTTGCGCCGCGGCGACTGCAGGTGCCGCGGTTTCGTGGGCACTGGCGGTTTGTTGCTATCTACCGAGCTGTGTCGCGAGTGGCCCGGCTCTGGGCTAATCTCGGGCGACGGCGCCAATGGTGAAATGGGACGCTGCTCCTCCGTGTACTTGCCATATCCATAGGCCGTACGCTGGGGCGGCGGAGAGTCGGTACGATTCAGGTACGACTGCACTCGCGACTGGATCGCGTTGGGCCGCTTGAGCGTAGGCGCTGTGTGCGCCCGCTTGAATCCATTGCTGGGCTCCCGTCGCTCGGGACTCGAATTCTCAGCCGAGTGCGTCGACCGCAAGCCCTGGCGCGATATTGTTCGAGTTGGCACAACCGGTGGTGGGCCCATTGTCGGCGATGCGGTCTCCGAAGACCGGTTAATGCTATTGGTAATGTGTGTAGAGGTGGCGGTTTGCGGCTTTTTGAACGCATCGTTGATTATGCCTTTAATCGACGAAATGCTAGACCGCTTGGAATGGTGCTTGGATGGTACTGGGCGGTCGGTCTCCTGGCTCGCCCGCCGAGAGTACGATCCCGACCGTCGAAGGTTGTTCCAGCCACCGCGGCCCCCATTAGGAGCCGAAGAAGCAACCGTAGGGGCATCTTTTGGCGGGCTTGTCTTGCCATTGGACACTTTTTCCGAAGCGCTGCTAGCAGCACTGTGCGCACTTGGCTGGCGGTGCATCGAACTTGACCGCCGGCCTCCAGCCCGTTTGTACACCTCGGTCGTTTCCAAGCTTTTGAGAAAGTCAACATTCGAGTCAATGTGGTTGCGGCCCTCGTCCTCCAGCACTACTGTGTTCGACCGCTGCGACACTCCGGTGAGGATGGTCCGCAACTGTTCCCTGTCCTCCTCTTCTGGCGAGGAGTCGATTAGACTGGCCTCGGCAGGCTTAGTGAGCGATCTACCCACCCGTCCCTCTTCATCGTCGTCACTGCTATCGGACAAGTCGAGAAGAGTTTGTTTAGTAGCGTACATGGAGGCGGGCCGAGGTTTGGCCGGGTTGATTCGAGGCGGCTGGCTACTGCGCATGTCGCGCACAAGGTCAGGGCTCGATTTGTGGTTGTTGAACGGCTGCCGCACATGCTTGGGGTCGATGGGCTCATCGTCAATGTCAGGAGACGAGGCGGCCGTGATCGTTGTGGTAATCTGCGGGGTTTCGTCGAACAGAGACGGCTCCTTAAATGCTGAAGCAGCCCTTCCATGCCCCGGCTTGGCCGGCTTGGCCGGCTTGGCGGGCTTCACCGGCTTCGCTGGCTCTGCAAACAGGTCGTCCTCCTCGTCGTAGAAGTTCTGGCTAGGCGATACCGCCGGCTGTTGGTAGCTCTGTCTCATGTCAGGCTGGGACTTGTGGGACCTTGCCTGGGCATCCTTTTCGGGGACATAGTCTTCGCCGAATTGGAATGAATTTTGCTCGAGACTCTTGGCCAGCTCCTCTACGGTTGGATAGCGCAGCGATGCGTCCTCAAAGTTGGGCACAGGTTCGTTAACGGGCGAAACAGACGCAGACTTGTTCTGGCCGTCGAGCAACGCGAACGGGTCGGAGAACACGGCGGCGGACTTTGCGTCGGCCGGAATGGGCGAGTTGATGTCGTTCAATGCAATAGTAGAGGTCGATGGCTGCTGTGCCGGCACCGGAGAGGGCGACAGCGACCCCACGGCTTTCGGGGTGTGCGGAGGCACTTTGGGCCGTCCACGGAACATTGGGGTCACCTCGGGGAGGGGCTTTTTCGGGCTTGGAACGGCCAATTGCCCGCTTCCGGAAGGAACGACGATCGACGAAGCTGACGAAGACGCCGAGTCGTACATGCTATTAACAGGAGGCACCAATTGAGGCTGCTGCTGCTGCTGTTGTTGCTGTTGCTGCTGTAACTGTAACTGCTGTTTGGCAGCGGAATAAATATCTGGAATGGGCACTTCAACGCCCCTCATCAAACAAACCTCCTTGAGCACCTGGTACACCGTCGGACGGTTCCGCGGATTCTCCCTCAGACAAGCTGTAACAATCCTTTTCAGCCGGTCAGAGTACTGCGGGTAATTCGGGAAGCTGAACCGCGCATGCAATATCGCCAGCTGGCCCTCCTTCTCAAACGGTGTCGTGTAGTAGCACAGTTTGTACAGAAACACGCCCAGCGCCCAAATATCGCTCTTCTCGTCAATTGGGAACCCGCGGTATATGTCCACCATCTCGGGAGACCTGTACTGGGCCGTAGTGTGCCGCTGAATGTCGTCGTCGAGGATGTGGAACTCTGTCGAGTTCCGCGGCGGCCGCAGCACCGGGGACGAGGAACCAAAGTCGCACAATTTGAACGTGCCGTCCCCGGCAATTAGCACGTTTTCAATCTTGAGATCCCGGTGCAGCAGCGGCGGATCCAGATAGTGCATAGACGACAGCCCGTAGGTGATGTCGTACATGATCTTGAGGATCTCGTGCTCCTTGAGCTGGTCCTTGAGCCGCGTGTTCATAAAGTCAATGAGGCCATTGTTGGAGCAGTACTCCATCAGCAGCAGCACCTCGTACTCGCCCGTGTGCCCGGGCATCCGCGAGGCGTGCGAATCAATGTACCGCACAATGTTGGGGTGCCCCCTGAGCCGCTTCATGGCGTCGACCTCGGCCCGGAGCAGGTTGAGGTGGACCTTGTCCGGCACCTGGACACGCTTGAGGCACGCCACGTCTGTGCCGTCTTCCCTCGGGGAGGTGTACACAGCGTAGACGTGCGCGAACCCGCCAGCGGAGATGTACGACTTGATGGCCACCTGGTGCGACCCGACTTGGAGCTTCGTCCCCGGTGGGAATGCCCCGGGTGGCGGCTGTGACGCTTGCATTTGTACGCTCTGTACGGTCTGTGGGTCGCTCTGGACGGGAATTGACGCTTTCTTCCCGCAATCGCCTCGGGTTTGACGTAATGTGCTGCGGTCAGCATCCAAGAGGCCATGCGTTGGAGGTTTAAGGGGCCTCTTGGCGCACCGGCGTATATCCCAGAACGGTCACGTGGCTTGTGCGGCTCAACATTCCTCCGCCGCCGCCACACGCGCCTCCTACGGGCCGCTGCCTGTGTAGTGATTGAGGGATGCGTAGGGAGTAAGGCTGTAGAAGTACTACAGGGGTTTTCTTCTGAATCTGGGGCGGGGGAGCCCGTGGAGTTTCTTTCTTCTGTAACAACAAGAGCGGCACAGAATGCCATTGTCACGGTGTAACAAAAACTCCCAACGGCGTAACGGGGGTCTGGGGGCTGGCCCCCAGCTACGGAGGTTTGGCGGCAGAGCCCCCATGAACACTCGGGCCGAATGAGGCTGTGAAGCCTCGTAACTGGGGACCCACTGCTCTATTATGTACTAGAGCAATGACGGCATAGCCCTCATGTACAAGGCAGCGCCGATATTGTGGGTTATTAGGGCGGGTACATGCGTCATAAGACCCGGGGTCATGGACCTGCCATCTGACATTATCCGGGGTACCCAAAAATCCACTTGAACAAAAAAAGGTATCCGTCACATCCACTGTACAACTCTTTTATGCCAATAGGCTATCTATAATTTGTCTGTCCATCTGTGTGAGGCATCTTGGCCCAGCGTAGGGGACGGTATTGTGGGTAATAGGTACTAGAGAGTGTGGGGGAGGTCAGCCGTACGAGCCGCACACATGTCAGATCTGTCCCCTGATCTCTAATAAACAATAACCCTAACAGCCACGGCCGTGGACCCATCCGCTTATAAATGCCCTGCTAGCTTTGCAAAGAGTAAAAGACCGTAAATGAGAGTTATTATTCTGCTGAGTTATATCGCGGGCTTGGCCCTGGCTTTGCCAATATGGAGCTTCTTCCTAGAATACGTTCTCAGCGGGCCGACTCTTCCAGCTGGTGCAATCGGTACTCTGCAGACGGAGAAGTTCGAAACATGGCTTGCTCGGCAGTCACACTTCTCCTTCGAAGCCATCATTGGCAATATCCGCACGGACGGAGTCGTAATAGCCAGCCCCTCGACCCAGCACCCGGACTACTTCTACACCTGGACTCGCGACGCTGCGATTACTGTAAACTCGCTGGTTTTGCAGTACGACGACACTGGCGCAACCAATGCGACCCTGGAAGCAATAATTGACCGTTACATTGAGTCCAGCTACCAACTCCAGCGCACCAACAATCCCAGTGGAACGTTTGAGTCGCTGGACGGGCTTGGAGAGCCCAAATTCAACATCGACGGGACGCCATTCACAGGCTCGTGGGGGAGACCCCAGCGGGATGGGCCACCGCTAAGGGCAATTGCCATGATTAACTACGTGAATTCAAAGCTACGGCACGATTCGGGCAAAAACGCCGAGCATTTTGCTGGCTTGTATAACAACATCATCCGCTACGACCTCGAATACACTGCCCGCAAATGGTCGGAGCCCGGCTTCGACCTCTGGGAGGAGGTCTACGGCAGCCACTTTTTTACTACAATTGTCCAGCTCAGAGCGCTGGTTCTGGGCGCTGAATTCGCTACTCGCATTGGCGACTTGCAGGCCGCCGCAGACTACCGAGAGCAGAGTTTTAGCGTTCGACGGCACTTGGCTCGGTTCTATGCTTCTCAGCCGCATCTAATAGAGACACTGGAACCTTCGGGTCGGTCGGGGCTCGACTCGGCTTTGTTCCTGGGCGCTGTCCATGGGCTCAACGTCGTTGGCAATGCCTCAATTGAGGATGTGGACAATATACTCTTCCCACCGTACTCGGGGGCTGTACTCTCTGCGCTTGACTCTATGATCAGCGACATGGCCCAGCGCTACCCAATAAATGCAAGGAGGCTGCGAAGCCCGCAAAAGCTAGGGGTCGCCATTGGCAGATACCCCGAAGACGTTTACAACGGGGACGGGGCGTCATTGGGGAACCCCTGGTTCCTCTGCACGGCCACTGTCGCCCACACGCTTTACTTACTAGCGCAGTATCTTGTTACGAGAGACGACAACTTTGTTTTAGCAGTGGACGACGAGCACAGGCTCTATCGGCGGTTCACTTCGCAAACGGTATTATCAAGGGACCAGGCAGAGTATTCGGAATTAGTACGCGATATTATTGACTATGCGGACTCTTTTTTGGGGGTCATTAGGGAGCACCAGGCCCAGGACGGGACGATGAGCGAGCAGTTCAGCCGGTACGACGGCTACATGACGGGGGCCAAGGAGCTGACGTGGAGCTACGGGGCGTTCTGGTCGGCCTCTCGCCAGCGGGATATCGTGCTACAGCTGTTGTAATCTTTATGTCCGTAGAATATTGCAAAGTTCATCTATATACAAGTCCGTAGGCCAACTACAACTGGTTCTCGTTCAGAGGCCCGCCCTGTTGGGGGAGCTCGAGGCCGACCCGTCTGGCAGAGAGCCTGATTCGCTCCTGGTCCTCCATGCTAGCGCCCGGGTTGTATCGCGAGTACAGCTCCTTGTATTGCCGCTGTGACCGCAGGTAGTCGAGCACCTCGTACCCGTACGCGAGGTCCTCCACCTTGGCTTTCGAAAAGGACTCTCGGAGGCCAGAGGCGTCGTACAGCGGGGCCTGCTTGAGCCGTCTCGAGCTGTGCAGGGACGTCTCTGTAGATGCATCAGTGCCGGCCGTCTTTTCCTGGGCGGCCTTTCGTCGCCGGTACTCGGCAATAACGCTCTCCCGCTTCTTCTGCACGGCGCACTGGATCTGGTGTGCCTCTACGTGCTGGAAGGAGAGCTCTCGATACAGGTTTCGGTACAGTATTCTAGCCGTCATTGCTACGCTGGCCATGCTATACATTGCCGGGTAATTTTTCAGGCGGGTATGTCATTTTGGCCGCGCTGGGATTATGTAATATCACTTGTTTCATTCCGGCGACACATTACACTTTAGCTTTATCCCTAAGCCCGCCATAGCTGGGGGAAACCCCCAGACCCCCTCCATTACACCCTCCTGGTGTACTTGGGGGGCTCTGCCCCCCAAACCCCCCGTGGCTGGGGGGGAACCCCCCAGAGCCCCCTCCCAATTGGCTTTTAACCAGCTGCGCACGTAACAACACCTCCCAACAGCGTTGCAGGGAGACGGCCAAACATCAGTTACATCTCTATTGTACCACAATGAGTACAATCTCTAGTATAAGGGGGTCTGGGGGGTTTGGGGGGCAGAGCCCCCCAAGTACGCCCGGATTATACATACTGCCGTTATCGAAATGAATTTATGTCATCACCACTGTACGTAATCAATCGAGTTGCAGTCGCTATTCATGTTGAATTGACTACGTCTCTACGGTGTAACAAAATGATGTCATAGGTTGCCGCACCAGAATGCATAGTATCTGGGAGTAAATCCGGAGAACAATAGAGCAGAACCAATAATGGCCTGTTCTTGCAATAGCTGCCCTCAGTACTGGACTGGCAGTACCGTTGCGGTGTGCTGTAGCAGGTAACTGGGCGCATTTTATGTAGTACATACGTACGGTAGTATACGAAATGAGACACGCGGAGAGTGGTTTATCAATCTACCGTTATCAGATCCAACCATGAAGTTTCCAAATGCATCGAAAAAGTGTTTCGTGTTTTACCAACGTTAACAGTTCAGAGACAATATAAATATATTGCCATTCTAATTTTCCTGGCTACGCTGTAGCTTGTAGTTCGAGTACACCGCTAGTTTGTAGTGTATATATCGCAGTGTAACTACGTAGCTCATCTCCGGACAACGGGTAGTACGCATCTCGCTTCCGACTGCATGTCGTCCGGACGCAGCAAAATTCGCCCGAGCTCGGACCACAATTCAACTCACGCTAATCAAAGGACCAAGCTACTAGCAAACGTCGCGGCTTGACGTGCTACAGACCCGTAATTCGAGCAGCCAAAGGAGCTAATGGCCGGAAAAACTGCTGGCGCATTACGCCGGGGGTACACTGGGCGATGCCGTCCACGTGACCCCCCGCGGAGCGAGGCGAGCACGGCCCCGATCGGCCGAGTGTCGGTCGGAAAAACCTCGCTCCGGGCATCCGGGCAAATGAAAGCAGATTTTTTCCCCTTCTCCTTTCCACCACCCTCTCTGCTCATCCAAACAGCAATTGACGATGATTCGATCCCTCAAGTCTAGTGCATTCCAGCCGGTCCAGCTCGCCAAGCGGGCGCTGACCACCGCGGCGACCCCGGCGCCGGCATACGAGACGAAGAAGTACGGCCGAAACTACGTGGTGACGCTCATCCCCGGTGACGGTATTGGCAAGGAGACCTCCGAGTCCGTCAAGACGCTCTTCAAGTACTCGAACGTGCCGGTCGAGTTCGAGCAGGTCAACGTGACGGGTGTGCCGTCCAAGTCGGGCGAGGACTCGTTCCGGGAGGGCCTCGAGTCGCTCAAGCGCAACAAGGTCGGCCTCAAGGGCATTCTGCACACGCCGCTCGAGCGGTCGGGCCACCCGTCCTTCAATGTCGCGCTGCGAAAGGAGCTCGACATTTTCGCGTCGCTGGCGCTCATCAAGTCGATCCCCGGCGTCAAGACGCGGATCGACGGCATTGACATGGCCCTCGTGCGAGAGAACACGGAGGGCGAGTACTCTGGCCTCGAGCACCGGCCGACCAACGACATTGTCGAGTCGCTCAAGATCATCACCTCGTACAACTCTGAGCGAATTGGCCGGTTTGCGTTTGACTTTGCCGTCATGAACGGCCGAAAGCAGGTCACCGCCATCCACAAGGCCAACATTATGAAGCAGAGCGACGGCCTATTCCGGTCGACCATCAAGAAGATTGGCGAGGAGTACCCGGGCATCAAGGTCAACGACATGATCGTCGACAACGCCTCGATGCAGGCCGTTTCTAACCCACAGCAGTTTGACGTGCTCGTCACCCCTAACCTGTACGGCACCATTCTGTCCAACATTGGCGCCGCGCTCGTTGGCGGCCCCGGTGTCGTGCCGGGCGCCTCCATTGGCCGCGAGTACGCCGTGTTCGAGCCGGGCTGCCGACACGTGGGCCTCGACATTGAGGGCCGAAACGAGGCCAACCCGACCGCCATGATCCTCTCCTCGGTCATGATGCTGCGACACCTCGGCCTCAACGAGTACGCCGACAACCTCAGCCGGGCCACCTACGCCGTGCTCGAAGAGGGCAAGGTCAGGACCAAGGACATTGGCGGCTCCAACACCACCACCGAGTTCACCCGGGCCATCCTCGACAAGCTCGAGGTGCTCTAGACATTTCTAACCAAAAAGAATGCCTTATTTAACGAAACTGTATATTGACACGTAATAGACCAGTACGACCCACACCCCCCAAACCCCCGTATCATCCTTTGCAACAAGTGGCCCGCCCTCCCAGTTACGCTGTAACAGTCCTCCCAACAGCTGTACTTATCGTAACACACCTCGCTCAATCCCATCGCAGCCTGTGCTCTTGGGGGGCTAGCCCCCCAAACCCCCCAGAGCTGGGGGCCAGCCCCCAGGCCCCCGTATCGTCCTTTGATGCATGTCAATTGGCGATACCGTTGGACGCAATGGCATGGCGGACTCGCTCCAGTTACACCGTAACAAACCTCCCAGCAGATATCTGAACAGCTGTTACAGTACCCCAGTAGCCAACACTTGGGGGGCTAGCCCCCCAAACCCCCCATGGCTGGGGGCCAGCCCCCAGACCCCCGCTATTTTTCTGATTGAATCTATATGTTGATTAACGAAGTACATGGGCTTGAGGGCTGGCCCTTGTGTATCGATACGCTGTTGCGAGTGCCGCGAAGATGTGTTGGGAGATTTGTTACAGTTTAGTTACATAACACCTTGATATTAGTATATAACATTACTGGTGTACTGCTCTTCAATTGGTGAGAAGGGAGTCTAGCAGGGCTTTGTTACGTGGCTGCATTGGCAGTATTTCGTTACGGTGTTACCAGGACCCGTTGCGACGGCGCTTTGGGAGCCTTGTTCCAATTAGACGCATAGTACCACGAAAGACACCTGGTGTATTCCTCTCCAATTGGTAAAAGGACTTGCTCCAATGCATAGTGCCATGACGAAATTAGATAAGATTTTTGGTGTACCTCTCTAATTGGCAAAAAGGGGGTCTGGGGGGTCTCCCCCCAGCTACGGGGGGTTTGGGGGGCAGGGCCCCCCAAGTAGCTGGGCGTTACGCTGTTGCGAATGCTTGTTGGGAATTTTGTTACAGTTTAGTTACACTAAACGAAGCACCAAACTGCAAAACCGGCAAGGCAGTAGACTGCAAGGCTGATAAAACCCGCCAGCGGACACTGCCTGCTTTGCACGGGCCGGGGGCACTGGACGGGCTGGAAGGGCGTGTGCGGCGGGACTGGCGCATTTGGTGATGTCTCCCCACACGCCGACTCTTATCGTTGCCACTCCCCCCAAAGAAAGAACCAACAAATGCTGCAGTTCAAGGCGGACAACTCGATGGTGCTGGAGAAGCCCATGCTGCAGGTCTCTGCGGAGACAATGCGGCGCACCTTCAAGGGCGCGCAGCGGCTCATTGTCCACGAGGACAAGTACCTCGACCAGCTGCGCAAGGCGAGCGGGGAGAGCGTCGTGCCCCGGCTCGACGACATGATCGCGCGGCTCTCGGGGCTCAAGCGCAAGATCACAGAGCTCCGCGACGAGCAGGACGCGCACATTGCCAACACGCGGGCGCGGGTCGAGTACATAAGCCG
Organism: Blastobotrys illinoisensis; assembly: GCA_030558835.1. NCBI lineage: Eukaryota > Fungi > Ascomycota > Dipodascomycetes > Dipodascales > Trichomonascaceae > Blastobotrys > Blastobotrys illinoisensis. Next base: position 8,110 of record JAKTQJ010000118.1, on the reverse strand, counting down.
GCTGCGCGAGGTGGAGGACTACGGGTCGCCCGAGTTCGACCGGTGGTGCAAGCAGCGGCTCAACACGCAGCTCGTGGACTACTTTCTGCGCAGCGGGTACGTGGAGACGGCGGAGGGCCTCGCCGAGGCCAAGGGCATTCTGTCGCTGTCGGACTTTGCCGTGCTCAAGCGGTGCCTCGCGATCCGGCAGAGCCTGACGCAGCGCAAGACGGCCGAATGCCTGGCGTGGTGCGGCGAGAACCGCAATTCGCTGCGCGACTGGCACTCTACGCTCGAGTTTGAGGTGCGGCTGCAGGGGTTCATTGAGCTTGTCAAGCAGGACAACCGCGTCGAGGCGGTCAAGTACCAGAAGCGGCACCTGGCCAAGTTCCTCGAGACGCAGTACAAGGAGATCAAGGTGGCGTCGGGGCTGTTGGCGTTTCCCGCGGACACGGAGGTGCCCCAGTACCGGGCGCTCTACTCCGAGGAGCGGTGGAACGACATTGCGGGCTTGTTTCTACAGGACTACTTTAGAGTGCACAACATTGGGCTGCGCCCGGCATTGCTGGACAACCTGGCGCTGGGGCTTTCGGCGCTCAAGACAAAGGCGTGCGCGTCGGAGCAGTCGGAGACGAACCACGACGACCACACGTCAAAGGCGTCCATGTGTCCCGTGTGCAGCGAGGAGCTCGGAGCGCTGGCTGGAGATCTGCCGAGTGCGCTGCATACAAAGTGCTATCTCGATGCGGATCCGGTCGTGCTTCCAAACAGCAGGGTGTACGGCCGGTCGCGGCTGCTCTCGTATTCGGAGCACGCTGGGCTCAGCAAGGACAAGATTGCCGACCCGATTACTCGGGAGGTGTTTGACTACAAGGATATGCGCGTCATCTATCCAAGTTAACCCATTTAATCAAGCCCTGCCATCCAAGTTGACCAATTTAATCAAGTTCTGCCATCCAAGTTAACCATTTAATCAAGCGTTAACCCTTTAATCAAGCTCGAGGTCTGGCTGCCGCTTTTTGGAAGGCGGCTTGTAGCTGCCGGGCACAAAGGTATAGACTCTGGCCGGTCTCGACGCCTGCGGCTTGGATGTGTGCCCCTCTTTGGCAGTGAGCCGGTGCGCGTACCCGGGATAGCAGGACCAATTAAACGCCTGGGATTGGAACACCTTGAGGTTCTTTGCCTTTGCGAGCTTCTTGATCTCCCACGAAAGGTACGGCTCGCCTTCAAACAGCGTCACCAATATCTTGCCTTTGGTCGGGTCTAGGATCTGCTGCGCCGAGGAGAAAAAGTCCACCAGGAGCTTTTGATGCTGCTGGATGTTGCGCGCCTGGTCCTTGACCGAGTTTCCCAGGTGTGGGAAGTTGAACATGATGGCCGTGAACTTGTTTTTGAACTGCTTCATCTGGTGCAGTTTCGTGCAGTCCACGTCGAAGTGGACCGATACGTCTTCCTCCATATCTTGGTCTTCCATATCCTCCATATCTTGGTCTTCCACATCTTCCATGTCTTGGTTCTCCACATCTTGGTCCTCCAATCCATCAACATGCTGACCCTCGCTATCAATGCCTTCAGTTTTCACTTTCGCTTCAAGAAACTCGAGCAGCTTTGGCGCCGTAGAAGGGTACTTTTGCAGGACTTGTTCCCGGCTGTCATAGCTCGTACAGGCAACCGACTTTACAAGGCTATTTTTGACCACTGCATACGCAAACGAGAAATCGCCCTCTCCTATCAACATCAGCTTATCTTCTTTTGTGAACGGAATGGTCGGACGAGCCTTGTGGGTCTGGCGTTTCAGCCGGGTAGCTTCCTCAATCTCCTTGCGCCGCTTGAGCTTGTCCGCCTGCTTCTTCACCGTCTTGGCCTCGGCCTGTTGCCGCGACAGCGCCTTTGCCAGCTTGCCCATTCTATATATACTCAATACACTCCTGTCTGTATATCTCGCCGGTACTAAAGAAAACAGGGCAGGCGAAAATTTCCATCAACTTAGTTAACGTAACCGGCAACATCTGATTTTGGCGCTCCAGCGCTCAAACGAACTCAAACTCGTAAGACACGAAAGGAGCCTGAAAAATCTCCTGATTTCCTCTGATACGGCTGGCCTATTTGAAATAAATCCCCTTAGGGCGTGGAATATATATAGCCAAGTAGCTTTGTGTGTAAAAAAAATTCAAATCGAGAGACCCCTCGGGCAATACCGCAGAATACCAATAAAAAACCAAGAGGAACAATGAGCGCAAACGGTGACAAGGTAGTGGCCGGGAACCCATCAATGCTCAAAATGATGGAGGACCTCATTCTGCAGAAGCAGGAGGAGATCGTGTCGACCATCGAGAAGATCGACGGTAAAAAGTTCCGGGTCGACAAGTGGGAGCGGCCGAACAATGGCGGCTACGGCATCACGACCGTCATTGAGAACGGAAATGTAATTGAAAAGGGCGGGTGCAACATCTCTGTGATCCAGGGCGCGATCCCGCCCGCTGGGGTCCAGAAAATGCGCGCAGACCACAGCTCGTTGCGCTCGGTCGACCCGGAGGGCCATGTTCCTTTCCGAGTGTGCGGTCTCTCGATGATTATGCACCCCAAGAACCCAATGGCTCCTACCGTGCATCTCAATTACCGGTACTTTGAGACCCAGAACCAGGATGGCTCGCCGCAGGCGTGGTGGTTTGGCGGCGGTGCCGACCTGACCCCGTACTACTTGTTTGAAGAGGACGCCGTGCTGTTCCACGAGGAGCTCAAGAAGGCGTGTGACAACCACGACTCGGAGTTCTATCCGCGGTTCAAGCAGTGGTGCGACAAGTACTTTTGGAACAAGCACCGAAACGAGGCCCGCGGCATTGGCGGCATCTTCTTTGACGACTTGGCCGACCGCGACCCGGCCGAGCTGTATGCGTTTGCCAAAGACAGTTTCGATGCCTTCCTCAATTCGTACCCCAAGATTCTCGAGAGACGTAAGGACTTGCCGTTCACAGAAGCGCAGAAGGAATGGCAGCTCATTCGACGGGGACGGTACGTCGAGTTCAACCTTGTCCATGACCGAGGCACTGCCTTTGGCCTCCATACTCCTGGCTCTCGAATTGAGAGCATTCTTGTCTCTCTGCCAATGCACGCCCAGTGGGTCTACGACCACCACCCAGAGCCAAACTCGGAGGAGGAGAAGCTTATCAAGGTCCTTGAGACCCCGCGAGAATGGCTCTAGCTAACCCGGCTCCGCTAACGTTATGATCTAACAGTATTGTATACTTATACTTAATGATATATACATGTCACGTCTCTCCACACGCGGTAACTTTATGAATGGTTAATTTTATCTAGTATCTAACAAATTGGTATGATACACATGCAATATATATATATAGTTACAGCCCGAGAACATGTCTGCAAAGGCCAATGTCCACCTCATATGTAAGTAGCGAGCCCTGGGTAGGCACCGATTCCTCGCTATAGTTGTCGTCGTTGCGGTAGATGCTCTCGCGCTCGTTGGGGCCCCGGCTTCGTACCTCCTTGAAAATGCTGTATACCACATCGCCCCAGTTCTGTCGATGCAGCTGCTCACATCGCAGATATAACGTCTGAAGCATGGGAGTCCTGGTTAACGCCTCAACAAGAATCGGCTCAACCTGCTCCGACTCTGCGAGCACGCTAATAGCCAAGAATCGCAGCCGCTCAAGGCTCAGATGGTCAGGGTTGGCAGCAGACAGGAACACGCTTGGCTCTCCCTCGATAACAAGCGTCTCGAGCGCAGTAGAGTTCCGCAGAACCACGTTCCAAATTGGCCCCGTGCCTTCGCTCTCATCAACAACCAGTGAGCTCAGTCTTGGGTTCGATGCAAGGACAGGTGAAAGGCACTCGCACTTATCTAGATCGCCCACCTGCAGATACTCGAGGCTCGAGAACTGGATCTTTCTGAAAATCGCGCCATACGGAGTCACCGTGGTAAATCGTCGCACATTTGGCAGCCTGGTCGGGCTCCGGGTAATAAACCGCGGATCATCGTCATTGTCTTCAATGGCTAGCTCCTCAACGGTGCTTGGGATCCAATCAAAACACTCCAGTTCGTGGTAGGTATTGATCTTGAGTGTCTTGAGTTGTTTACATTTGCTCACAAAGCTGCGCATTCGTTCCTCAGTAATGGCTACCTCAGGCATGTTGCCCTCTACGCGGATGTACTCTCTATTGAGCTCAAAGTACTCCAGCGTTGACGGCAGATACGGTGTTTGTGACTTGAAGGTTCGCTCAATGGAGGACCACATGGTCGGGCTCACGGTGACGGTGAGACTCTTAATTGCTGGTGCTTGCAGCTCGCCAAAATAGAGCCCAGTCAGGTCCTTGAGCCACAGGTGCCTCAATGCATTTGGGTAGGCCTCGAGCACTGAGTCTATGATCCGGTCGCTGAACACGTGCAACCCTCGGAGCACCAGGTCTATTCTTTCCAGACTCACCATATGCGCTGGTAAAATACGCAGAAGCATGAGATCACCGAACATCTGTGGATTTGAGGCGTAGGTCTTGACGACGCTGCTAGACTTAAACTTTAGCAGCTGCTCGACGTACTCCATATCATTTGACAAGGTCACCTGCGGCACTGCGAAAATCGACATGGCCTTGACAGAACGCATTGCGAGCGACAAATGGCTGTGGTTGAGACTGTCGCATACCGCCTTGAGTCGTTCGAGATTAAGCTTGACAAACCATTTGCGGCTCTGGTTCTCAAACTCAAATGCACCAACTCGTACGAATCGATACGGCTGAGCTATCCGTCTCAGCAGGGGCCACCCCTTCTCTGTGTTATACAATCCCGCGAGCATTTGCGAATCATCCGCCGCTTCTTTGCTGTTCTTCTTCGTAGCCTTCGTCACGGTCACCTTGAGATCAATGTGGACATGCTCCCACAGTTCAGGGGTGAGGGAGTTATACAGATCTCGGCAGGTCCCTCTTAGAGCGAGGAATGTTTCGAGATCGCCACTCCTGGCAATCTGTCTCAGCACCTTGTATGGCAGATATACTTCCTCTTCGATGGGGGAGCCATCCCTGTCTCTGTGCCCGAGGAGCTGATCGAATGTCGCAGAAACAGGCCGAAATGAATGCTTGATGGCTGCCGCAGAGTTCGACAGGGACCGAGAGTCAAGCTTCTCACTGAGATTGCTGGCCTTGGTCACAATCGCACGCTTTACCGCACTCAGCTGGGTATTCGCATTCTTGCGACTCTTTTCCTCTGTCAATTTGCTTTCATCATCTTCGTTATGCTCCCTAAGGTCCTCGGGCGAGGGTCCACTCCAGCAATTGCCCATTCTAAAGGTGTTTTCTAATACGGACTGTGCGTTTCCCTTCGTACCAGATGCTGTTGAGTGGATGATCTGGTTAAGCAAGAAGAGAATTCCAGGGCTTTCACTATTTTTTGGATCTTTTTGCACCACTGTGGCTTTTCCGAGATATGTGCGTGTGAGTCGTTTTCCTCGAGCGTGCAGGCTGGTTTTTTTTCCTGGCTACTCAGGGGAAACCTTTAGAAAACAGGGGGAGAGAGGAGAGAAGGGAAACGGCTAAGCAAGGCTGAGACTGCTCCTACTGTATCTCCTCGCCCCTATTCAGGTGTGGGTCGGATCCTTTTTGCAGCAAAGTGCATGAAAATTTTTTTCCACTCTTTAGTGGTTAAATTTTTTCTCGAACACTATTGTCGGCCAGTGGTAGAATATCTGTGGGGTACTCTACTCCATGGCATCAGCGCTGTACCTTAAAAAGTTTCAATCATATATTCGACATAAATGTACTTGTTCCCACCGATATCTGTACGTGTAACGGCTTTAATATGAAACGCGCCCCGCTAGATGCAAGTTTAAAAAAAAGGGGGGACTGTCACAACCACGCCTCTCCTGCGAATGCAGCTGGTCCCTTTTGGAATCTTCAACCAATAGAGAGTCGAATCGACTTCGGCTACAGATGTTTGAAATGACGCGGCTTGGAGTTGTCAAACTGGAGCGGCTGCCTATCTGACCCAGCTTTACGCACGGCTGAAAGACTCAGGGGCAGAAACATACAGGTCATCAGAGTCGCATTTTGACACAAATTGACTTCAATATTACTAGGTGCCCCGACCACTACTTGTACTGTAGTTGCTTATCAACTTATTAACTCCCTCGATGTCGATGTTTCGATGATCTATTAGCAGTATTTTTTTTATCTTATCAGGATCTATTACCGGTATGGTACACTGTACTATAATAAAATTATACAGATGATACAATTCTCAACTTCCCATATAATAGCCTGTGATGCTCTTTTGTCGAATAAATTCTGCGTCTATGCCTTTGACGATGTGCATACCAAAGTGTCCCCTCAAGCGTCCCTGACTCTATTAGCTTGTATAGCGTTGCGAATATAAGCATGATGCGCTAACCACTACGTTACCAGAGCTATAATATGTCGAAACGTCTGCAAAGCGGACAAATATTCGAGGTACACAGTACTCTATAGAGCCTAACTCGGTCACAAGGTGGCAAAGGGCTATAAATACAGAAAATTCATTCATTCATTCATTCATTAATTTGTTATAATATGTCGAAACGTCTGCAAAGCGGACAAATATTCGAGGTACGCAGTACTCTGTAGAGCCTAACTCGGTCGCAAGGTGGCAAAGGGCTATATATACAGAAAATTCATTCAATAATACAGAAAGTTCATTCATTCCAGGGCTAGTAGACAGATGATACGTAAAAGTCCAATCAAAATAGTAATAACAACCGCTTTTAATATCAGCTTAAGCCCATCCATCCTATCGCATTCGCGCCGTGGGGATTGGTTACCCCCCGTGGCCCTGTTTTCGTTGCGATTTGCGTTGAAACATCTATGCGGCTCATGCGGCTCATGCGGCTGAAATTACAGCTTATAGGGTGCTGAAAAAAATTATCTGCGCTGTCATGGCATTTTATCGGAAATGGGCGCACTTTGTTTCTTTCTGCGGTTAACTGGCTGAAAAGTTAGTGTCGGTGCAGTGTCCGGTTCGAATCCTGGGGTCGATGTTACTGAGCCAGCAGAGTAATCGCTGTGCTTGTACATCCTGAGTCGAGGGCAATCGCTTCAGTGGAGCAATCCAGCAGAGCAGCCTTCGCCCGAGGCGTGGCGAATCGGATGGCATTGTACCGTTAGCGTTGATTGGGACGCATAGTGTTCAGAACCGTTTGAAAATCTTTTTTTTATATATCGCAAGAGATATATACATGTACCAATTTAAAGTGATATTAGTTTATTCATATTGTATTCAGTATAATAAATGAAAATATTCCAAAAAAAAAAACCAAACAAAAATATATCGACACCAGCAGGACTCGAACCTGCGCGGGAAAATCCCAAGAGATTTCTAATCTCTCGCCTTAACCGCTCGGCCATAGTGCCTAATTCAGTGACTTTTTAAAAGTTTAGGCATTCTAATACTGTCCTCCATTACTCATATCTGACTAAGCATTTCTAGAAAATCGTTCTTAGTAAGAACATTATCACTGGATTATTATATGAATAAATGAAAGAATATTTTGTATTATGTTGGAATCCAGATATTGATTCGTGCATTGACGAGAAAGAGGGGTCTGCAAACCATAATGTGGGGCATGCGGACTTGGATGTGAGAGTTTAGGCGAACCGTGCAGGACATGACATCAGTGATACGGTCATGATAAGAGCTAGGCTCTTTGAACTGGCGTATTTGCATATGTATTGACCTAGATGGCTGTCTATAAGTATCCTCCTATCCACCCCCCCCTAATCTCCTTTTTCTTCTCTTTACCTGTTATTTCTATTTGTGAACCTCTGTGGTATTTCGCTACCTGTTTGATCAAGTGGGAGAACAGAAATGAAGCAAAAACAGACTAGTAAAAGCGGTTGGCAACAACGCAGCTGAATCCAAGTCAGTTTAGCCCGGAGCAATAAAATGGACTCCCATGTTCGGGTGGCTGGTGCAGGTTTTTTCCCCAGTATTCTGCGGAATAGTGTCATCTTATCGCCTGATCTGGTGTTACACGAACTTTCGCTCGAGAAGGAAGGGTTTCCCTCGTGCCATCAACACACGCGTGTTGACTAATTGGCCCCATCTGTCAAATGGTTTGAACTTCATTAATTTGTTATAATATGTCGAAAC
>JAKTQJ010000117.1:0-35322 GCA_030558835.1 Blastobotrys illinoisensis | reverse complement strand
GGGGGCCTGGGGGCTGGCCCCCAGCCACGGGGGGTTTGGGGGGCAGAGCCCCCCAAGTACTCTCTCGAGTGTGATCAGACCTTGGTAGTGGTATAATTGGAGTGCCAATGGATGCTTATGGCTGGCTGTAACTGGCCAATGCAAGCAAATGTGAATTAACGTTATTTGAGTCGGGGTACCTTTAAATATTATATATATATGCAAGCGAATGTGAATTAACGTTATTTGAGTCGAATAACGGGGGTCTGGGGGCTGGCCCCCAGCCAAGGGGGGTTTGGGGGGCAGGGCCCCCCAAGTGTACTCTGGAGTGTGATTAGATCTTATTAGTGGTAGAATTGGACCATTAATGGCTTGAAAACGCAGGTTTGATATGGCCTGTGCAAGCAAATGTGAATTAACGTTATTTCACCCCGAAACTGGGTTGGACTACAGCCCGCTAAGAAGGAAACGAGTAGTTAAAATATCATCTATAATACACAAAATTACCCAATTAATCTCCCATTAGTCCTAGTGTTCGTTCCGTCCCCTTTGGTAGCCCCTTGTGGTCATTTCATCTCCTTGAGCGGCTTGACCCCCATGAGCACCGCGGCAAGGTCCGTCGGCAGAATCGGCTTGGCAATGTAGTTGACCATACCATTGTCGAGGCACTTCTGGCGGTCCTCGCCCGCGGCATTGGCCGTCAGCGCAATCACCGACGGCCGGGTCTTGACATCGTACTTTTCAAACAGCTCCTGCGACGCCGCAATGCCATCCTTGTTCGGCATCTGAATGTCCATGAGGATCACGTCGTACATGGGACGCCCCTCGGTGAGCTCCTGCTCACACATGTCGAGCACCTCGACTCCGTCCTTGGCATGATCCGCATTGTACCCCATGCGCTTGAGATGCTGGAGCGCCACCCGCGTGTTGATCGGATTGTCTTCCGCCAGCAGTATCTTGAGCGGGTGCCGGATCGCCAAAGTCTGGATAATGCCCTTGTCAAACGTCGTCGTCGCGCTCTTGACCTGCGATTGAATGTTGACCGACGAGTGCAACACCTTGCGGATGATCTGGTGCAGCCGCGAGCGCTGCACAGGCCGCATCAGAATCGCAGATATACCCTTATCCTCCGTGTTGTCCGGAATGGCAGAGCCGAAAATCGTCATGTACACAACCTGGGTCGTCCGCGAGTGAGCCTTGATCAGCTTGCTCTCTTCGCACGTCTCATGCTCCATGAGCTTTGAGTCGAGGAACACAAGCGAGTAGTACCCAGGGTCATACCGCCGTACAATCTCCGCCGCTTCGCGACTCGAACTGCACAGGTCCACCGAGAATCCAAGCCGCTCCACCTCAGTCTGCAGAGACTCCTTGGCCGTCTGGTGGTGGTCCGCCACCAAGCACCGCTTGCCCTTGTACATCCGCATCTCTTCCCGCGAGCTTGGCTTCTGCGCCATGACAACAAGACTGAACCAGAATGTGGTACCGCACCCTTCCTTGCTCTCAAACGTGAGACTGCCGCCCATGAGCTCGGCCAGCTTCTTGGAGATTGCGAGCCCGAGCCCAGATCCGCCATAGACTCGGCGAGACGATCCATCTACTTGGCTGAACGCCCGGAATATCTTGTTCCGCGCGTTCTTCGGAATGCCAATGCCCGTGTCCGTCACTGAAATGACAAACTCGTACCGGTTGTCCGACGAAACCTTCTCTGCCGTCGTCTCAACGATAATGTGGCCCTTGGACGTGAACTTGACGGCGTTACCCACCAGGTTGATGATGATCTGCCGCACTCGCGTCACATCGCCGTAGATCGTGTCAATCTCACCGCACTTGTTGAGATGCACCAGCTCCAGGTCCTTCGTCGCCGCAGGCTCTGCAACGAGCTGAATCGCACTCTCCACACATTCCCGTAGCGAGAATGGAGAGTTGTCAAGTGTAATCGACCCATGCTCAATCTTCGAAAACGCCAGAATCGCGTCAATGATATTCAGCGTCAGCACCGCAGAGCTCCTAATGGTCTCCACGTACTCTCGCTGCATTTCGCTGAGCTCCGTGTCTAGAAGGAAAATTGAGCATGACAGCAGCGCATTAAACGGTGTACGAATCTCATGCGACATATTCGCAAGGAAGCTTGCTTTCTCTGCAGTCGCTTCCTCCGCAGTCTTCTTGGCCAGATCCATCTGGTGGTACAGCCGTGCTTTTTCAATCGACACGGCCGCCTGCGTACTCAACAGCCCAATCAACTCAATTCGCGGAAGCGAAAACACCGTCGGCAGGCTCTGGTGCTCCATATACAATGCGCCAATGACTTTGATCTGGTTTTGAATTGGCATGCACAGTACCGACTGAGAATGCCGCGTGTGGAAATAGTGATCTCGCCCATATACAGTATCGAACCGCTTGGCGTCAGAGCCTCGTACAACTGAAGACCCAGTCGTGATCACTTGCTGTACTAACGTCAACGGAGCAACGTCATTACGAGCAAATAACGGCTCGTGCGCAATGATATTAACTCCGTTCAGCATTCCAATAGAGTCGACGTAGAGCTCGTTGTCATCGTCAAACGAGATATAGACACAGTAATCTGCTCCCGAAGTCTTCATCACACTCTCCACGAGTTTGACAATGATGGAATTCATGTCAATCGATTCTGAAATTTCCAAGCACGCCTGGAGTGCCGTCTTGAGCTCAAAATCTTGCCCACCTTGCTTGCTTCCAGCTTGGTTACTAGAAACGGAGTATCCGTCGACAGTCGTATCACTATGAATCCCAGTCGCCGATGAGCGGTGATTTCGCTCATCGACATGCGTTCCATCATCTAGAGTCTCGCGGAAAAGGTTGGAAAGAATCCAGCGCAGCGGCGACGAGTTCTGGACCACAACATTGTTGCTACTCAGTGACGGCCGTTGGCGCATATCCTGTAGAAGAGACCCACCTCCAGCGCCTCCAGAACTGCCACCAGCACCAGCACTCGCTCCACCGCTGCCTGTACCGGTAAGCTCTGTCGAGGAGAGGCTTAGCCTGGGTATATCATACCCCGTCGCAAGAAGCTCAGGGAACTTCGTGGTAATCTGAGTAATCTTCTTCTGAGCTCCCCATAGCGTGTACAACCGACAAGCCTCTTTGAGATAGGTAAGGCTTCGCTTTTTGGAGTGAAATTGCAGATGGAGGCCACAACGTTCGTTAATAATCGCTGCTTCCTGAATGAATCCTTCGCTGAGAGCGCCTTTAATAGCGTCCTCATACGTATCGAGCGTGATGATACTGTTGCACGTATTCCGATTCATCTCCGCCTTGACTAGGAGATACTTGTGGAGGAACATGGCAGGGCACGTTCGCGACCAATCTTCTAAATCCTGCACAAACCCATTCAGAAGCTCATTCTCTGCCTCTGTTCTGGTTCCTGTCTTGTCTATGATAGCCAAGGCGCCATAAAATGTCACGACAACATGATAAACGGTAACCGGAACCTGCGAAATCAGCTTAGGCAAGTCGTTACAGATAATATCTGCTGCAATGTACCGGTACCGGTATATGACTGCCAGGGTGAGCTTTAGAACATAGTAAGCGTACTTCAGCTCTGTGCTCGAACTTTCTAGAACTTTCCTAACCGTGGCCCTGTCGCCAAAATATGCTCCCTCCAGATTTGACGGATCCACGTTTCCATTCCCCATCATGTTGCACATGCCCTGAGTATGCAGTTGGATCCACAATTCGCCGGTATCATCACCTGGTTGCAGCGAGACTGGTTTGATTCGTCGGAAATATTCAAACACTCTCGAGAGTGGTTCACCGGCTAAGAATTTACACAGCGGACGTAAATCACTAGAATCGTTAGCAGAGCAACACCACAAAGCATTTAAACAACTTACTAAGACAAACTTAACATCCCGCAATGGTCCTCAAAAGTCTGTCCGGAAGAAAGGACAAGATCGTAATACCTATCCGAGATGTTAGCAATAGCTTCCTCAACACGACGTCCCAACTCACCTGATTACCTCAGATAAAGGTTCAAAATAAATAGCAAGAGTAAGCGCATAATACTCATAAATGTTAATCCCAAAGTCCATCCCCACAGCCGAGTCACTATCTAGAGTGACAATTGCAAGCTTGGAGTACTCATAAGCCCGAATTAAATTCGCATTGCCTCCATCGCCTTGGAACAGAGATGCGAGAGAAAGCAAACTAAAAGAGCACGATGCTGATGACCCATGGTCCAAAAAGGCCACAATGGACGTATACACCAATGACCGGAACAGATGCCTCCTAGATGAAAGAATGACGGGAATAGTAATGATGGAAATTACCTCATGCAGCAGCAAAAATCTCGGGTCCTCGGTCGATTTAAGATGCACCAATTCCCGAATCTCAGACACTGAGATGGGAATTCGCGGGCGGAGGCTTTCATGGTACTCCTTATTCCATCCTTCAGATTCTTCGATATTGAATCCCAGCAGCTTAAGAGCCTCTAGACCAGTTTTAATCGCTTCGTCAGTCCGACATAGGCCGTACAAGGCCTTAGTTTTCGTTCTCAAAAGTGCAGCCTTGTCTAGGTCTGTGGGGAACTGCTGGAAGACCGAGTTAACCACCTCAAGACAGTCGTCATAATTCTTTCTGTTATACTGAAGCTCAGTCAGGTTGAGGAAGATTTCCTTAGACACATCAGGCATTAGCTTGTGATAATCGTGCGGTAGGAGACTCTTGGCCGTGTTGAAATAGCCATAAGCCATGTCGAAATCAGACATGCCATACACTACATTTCCGGCCCGGACATTAAGGTCAATGTACTGTTCCTTTTCGTCCTCTCGCACTATAGCCACTGCAATCTTCATCTGATTCGCGATTTCGATCACTTTCTGCGTAGATTTTGGCATATCGGGGTCCTCGCCCAACAATCTCATGCCGATTGACCTATGCACTTCCAGAGCCTCTCGTTCATCTAGCAATGAGTAGACTGCTTGTTGGACCAGATCATGGTAGAATCGGTATGTTGATTCGGCGGCGACGCGTCGAATTTCGTCGTCGTATAATTCAATGTTAGTACTACCGACAGGATCGAGGAAGGGGAACTTGTAGTGGATCGTTATTGGCAGAATGAGCTGGAAGTCAAGTGCATAATGAAGAGCATTTGCAGCTTCAGAAAAAGAGACATTAGCACCGACTGCCAGATCCTCGAGCGTGAACGTATTGCTGCAAATGCACGCCGCATAACGAAGGATTCTCACCGTTTGCTTTGGCAGCTTCTTCATCATGGTGATCACAACATCCGTTACCGACTTGGGGATAACAGACACGCTTAACCGATCAAAGTCCACTCGCCACTTTGCACCCGTAATCCGATTCTCATCGTCATAGAATATAAACTGCTCATAATAGAGATACTTCAGGAGAAGGGTTATGAACAACGGATTACCATTTGTTACCTGGTACACTGTCTCGGTCAGACTTTGCACCTGCGGATCGACAGGGGATGCCAGGAGAGTAGGACTCTCGTGTGGAATTCCCGTAGTTTGAGATATAGCCCCTGGAGTGAATGCCTGAGGGGAGGTAGACGTTGCCGATTGCGGATAGGAAGCGATACCTGATGCATCTGCAGTGCGACTGCGTTGACGCCCAAACAGTCCATTCTTCTTGCGATTTTTTATCATTGGCGGTCCCAGGGTGTCATTCACTAGTTCACGAACGGCCTCGAATGAGAGAGGAGACAAGTTAACGTGTTCGTATTTGACATTCAGATCAGTGGCAAGCCGAACAAGACTCTCATATCGCGATTTGTTGTCCTTAGTCGATGCACACACGAAGGTGATATGGATCTCTCCAGCAAACTTCTCAATTGCAAAGGTCGTAAGCTCCCTGAACAGCGAAAGCTCGGTATATGGGCACCATTGAATATCATCCAGGAAAACAGTCAGTCCTTGTGCGCCAAAGAGGCAAAACAGGCTCTTGACGACAAACTTGAATCTCATCTCTTTGGGAACAGGCCCCATTGGCTGTGACTTGGGGAGCAGCTTGAGATATTCGTATCCCAATAATTCCTTAAGCTCAGGTATTGGCCCAAACAACACAGCAAGGTCGACCTTGAGGTTTGAAATAATGTTATCACGCCATTGCGTGATCGAATGCATCGATCCGGAGAGAATCTGGTGCACAATGTCCTTGAGCACAGTCACGATACTGTAAAAGGGCGACCCTCGCTGGTACTGATCGAATTTGGACACACAAAAAAAGGTGTTTCGGGAGATGGACGACCGCTCTAGTTCGTTAATAAGCCTCGATTTACCGGACCCTGGCTCGCCGAGGCAGAAGACGAACTGGAACCCATCTTTTTCGTTGCGCTGGTATGACGAGTGGAGCACAGAGAGTTCGGTCTCACGGCCATAGATGAGCTGCGGCACCATAAACACCGGCGACACCGTCATCTCCGACGCCGGTTCAAAGTCCTCGTCGTCAAAGTTTCGATCTCGCTCCAGCCCGGCCAAAATGAGCTCGAGGTCCGACACTACAAGGCGTGCCGATTGGTAACGCTCGTCGGCATTTTTCTCCAGCAGCTTCATCACCACCTGGCTCAGAGAACTTGGTATCCACGATGCCAGCAGCGATGGAGCCACCGGCGTTCGCAGAACATGCATATGCGAAAGTTCACTCGGGTCCGTCGACCTGAAGGGCAGGAACCCGAGCAGCAATTCGTAGAGAATGCAGCCGATGGAGTAGAAATCAGCCCTGAAATCAACGAGTCGATTGATGAGCCCAGTAGTCTCAGGAGAAACATAGCCCATGCAATCTGCAATCTGCTTCAAATGGGTCTTCCTGTACCCTCTGCTGGTGTCCTCGGCCCTGATGGGGAAACTGAAGTCCCAGCCCGAGATTTGTGGGTTCCCATGCTCGTCTACAAAGATTGTCGAAGAGGTCAAGCCATTGTGGGTCACATTGTGCTTGTGGACCTTGGCAATTGTCTTGGTCACCTGGATCATGATGCGAAGGATGTCCTTGACCTCCGCGTTCGACCGTCTGATCGCGCTCGGTGACGTGTTTGAAGGTATCTTCCCGTCGAATATCACTGTAGTAGAAGTCGTGCTCGTGCTATTAGCCGCCGCAGCGGCGGTGGCGCACGCACCGTTCCCGTCTACGGCGTTGTCCCCCTCGGCCAATGCAATTGCAGTGTCTATCTTGATATTGGGCCGCTTTTTGCACGAGCGCTCCTCCTCTGGGAGCGCCGAAATGTACCGCTCCCTCAGCGTAACCAGGTTGTTGCCGTTGGGGTACACGAGCACCACGCGGGCCGGGTTCGACCCGATTCGAATGCACTCCTCGGGCCGCAATATGCCCTGGACCCGGTCGATGACGGGGAAATTGAACACCTTGTGCCGCACCTCGCTCTTGCGGTCGTCTTCCGCGCTCTGGCTCTGCGGATATACCATGCTCCACTCGTGTCGAATGCGGGTCAGGTCCTCCAGCGACCCTTTGGTCGAAACTTTTATCAGCACCGGGTCCTGCGAATCGAGCCGGTGCGTCCGGTACATGCTCACCGAGTTTACATAATGCGGGTATATCGGGTGGAGGTCGCCAAATCCAGGCACTTTAGGCGGCATTGGCTCGCGTTCGGTCGAGCCAAAGTACGAGTACCCGTTCTCGTGGATGGGCGTAAAGTCCGAGAGGAACTCTCCGTCGTCCTCCTGGATCAGCGGGCGGTAATTCAGGTTCGAGGAGGTACTGGAAGCCCGCGATCTCGTAGCTCCGCCGCTGGTAAAGTAGCTGGGTGGGCCCGAGTTTGGTGACAGGAGCAACGACGGCGACGCCATAGCCGCTCCATTCGCTCCCGCTGGAGGCAGCTGAATGGCCCGCGGGCGCCTCGCAGCCGGACTCACCACCAGCTCCGCGCTGCTGATAGAACTGCTGCTTCCTCTACGTGTAATGACCTTTTCCGTCATTTCAGTCCTGACATTCCTTCCCCGGTGTTAGTACGCACATTGTCTCAAAGCCAATCAATAGGATACGTACCTTGATAGTCCCCAATGTCGCAATTTAGCTTAGTTGGCCCGCCTGTATCGTGGTGTGTGCGGATCGATAAACTCTCTCGCTTAGGAGAAAAACTCTTGCTTGCCAGTCTCAACCACTTGAGTGTATCCGCAAAAAGCAGGGGAAGGCAAAAGGAAGGTACACTCAGATTGGGACCTCGCGCATGCTTCTAGCCGCGTAGACGAATATAGGACAGGTTACATTTGGATGTCGATCTTTTTTTTCCGCAACACCGACATCATCCCCTGTCCTTGGCAGGACCAAGTCGCAATGTCGACAGCCGTCACCTGGCCGACCAGCTGCCGCTTCGTCCGTTCACCACCCTGCCGACATACACCTGACACACGGGTCATCTGAAACAGCCATGTTTGACACTTTGGTGCCAGGCGATATAGGAGCCGCATGCGGCGCGCCTGTCATTGGCCCAACCGCACTTGGGCGCAAAATGTAGCCGCGTTGCTTACCCCTTTAAACAGCCTTATGAGGGTTCTGGAGGGTATTATTGTCCCTTTACAAGGCTTTTGGAGTGTAATGTCGCTGTCAGGGGGGGGCGTTGTTTATAGATGTAGTCGCTAAACTATTTTAACTTTAAAGTACAACGTAGTAAATGCTACTATTCATAGTTATGCGTTAGGAACTTTTTATTGTGTACAATTACTCGTCATCTTCATCGTCCGATTCGGATTCCTCGTCACTGTCCTGGTCAAGGAACTCCATAAACACCTTGAATCCGGTCTTGATCTCCTTCAGTTTAGCAGATTCTTCCGATTCGGGAGAAGAGTACCACTGCCTAATGTAATCCTCGTCCAGCACATCTTCGTCATAAAGCGCTTCGACCGAAAACAGGAAGATGGCTCCGCCCTGTGGCCGTTTCGCACACTCTCGCTGCAGCGCCGAAATAAGATGCACCTGGTCAGCCAGATCGAAAATCTGACGGGCAATAAGCTGCTTCCAATGCGTGAAGACAGACCCGGCCGCAGCCTTTGGCGACATGGCATCCTCATTGATCAGGTTGATGATGTGCTTAACTAGGGCCCCCATAAGCGCAACCCGGACGTCGTCCGGCGATGCATTCATAGTCATTCGCAATGTCTTTAGCTCAAGCATGGCAACATCAACCGTGTGGTTCTCGGTAATTGATCGCTCAATAGTCGCCATGGCCTCGGAAATAAAGCTCTCATCCTCTTCCTCATCCTCCTCAGACTCAGAGTCCAATTGAATGGCCCCCTTGCTAGTAGTTCTTCGGTGTCGACCGTGACCCGCCGTCGACCGCTGCTGAACAGTTGACACAATGGACGAGTCTGAAATGTTGAGATGGCCCATGTTGTATACAAGCCCAGGAATATTGACGTGAGACTCTCCAGAGGAAGATGCAAAGTCGCCATCATAATAAACATATCCATGCCCGTCTTCGCCAACAACGTCATTGACAAGGTTCTTGACCCCAACGCTTCTCCGTGGTCTCGAAGAGGAATCTGAATCGCTATCAGATTCGCTATCAGAGTCAAACTGTAGCTTCTTTGTTGTGATTTTGGCGGTACCGGGTATAGTTTTGCCCTCCCCGATGGTAACTCCATATGAAATAATTGCGCCAGGCTCGACCACAGCTCCCGATTTGATAACTGCACCGTTAGCAACAATAGCATCAGTGATGGTTACGTTGTCTTCAATTACAACGTCATCCCAGATGTACGCTCCCTGGAGAACAACATTGTTGCCAATCTTGCAACCACGGCCCACGGTGCTCTTTGAGACACGAGTCTTTTCACCAATGAAGGTCTTCTGGCCAATTACACAGCACTGCTCCAGGTGGCACGACTGAGCCAATACAACCTCGTTCTCCTTGTAAATGTGGCCCCGCTGGTAAGTGTAAGTCTGGTCGTTCAGCAGGTTCGAGTCTGGGGCAATTGGATATGCATACCGCGAAATAATATCCTTGCTAATAGCGTCGTATGTCTGCTGTGACTGGACTCGAGCCGCATACTTGTCGCTAATGATATGCGCATAGATAGTCTTCCCCAGCAGATCGGAGGTCAAGATACCCTTCACAAACTGAGAACGGATCAATTCGTAGTCGAAGTTTTCCTGGAACAGAGCCGGCACGTCGTTAGTGCAGATATCAATCTGGCAGTCAATCAGATCATTTCTAAACGAAACTGCCTCGTGCTCGGCTAGGACCTCAACATCCAGTGCAATGTCAGCTGCATTAGAGCCTGGAGCTTCGTAGCGCAGACACCTACCAGTCTTGTCATCAAGAACAAACAATCCAGGGCTATTTCGCGGTCGTGTTCTATGGAGCCCTGTTGATTCCCGCAGAACCATTGTCATGATTGCGTTACGGTCTGTCTGCTTTCGTGCATTGTGCGCTTCCAGGACCTTTCGGAAATCAATGTTACAGACAACGTCACCACTGATAAGCAAGAAATCCTTCTTAATCACGCCCTTCGTATCGAGATCCCGCATAACGTCGCCGACAGAGTGCGATTCGGGAGACGGAACGATGTGAATGATGAAAGGAGCATCATGCCCGCCCCATCGCGAGTTCTTGATATACGACTCAATCATCTCAGCATGGGCACAGCACATAATGTACACTTCATCGACGCCCGTAGTAGCGAGGAACTCCAGAGTGTACTCAATCAATGGAGTATTCGCCAAGGGCAAAAGACATCTGGGGGTCTCTTCGGCAAGTGGCATAAACCGACTCTGGTAGGAATCAGTTAATACCACAGCCTGGAGAGGGTCCTCAGTGACAACTCCGCCCTTCTTCCCTTTCTCTTTCTTCGGAGCCATGCCGTCGTTTCTATTCCAGTACTCTGAATCAGTCAGCCACGAAAAGCTGAAAAGTTTAAAGCACCGGTAAATGTTCCACACCACAGTGCTTGCGCGCGTTCCTCCCGACATTGCGACCTCCCGACTTTACTCCACGACACTGGCGATTGGCTTTGTACGGCATTTACGTCGACAGCAGGCACTTACCTGGTAATTCTCATGAAGAATGAAAATTCTAATAAGCGGCACAGGCATTGCCGGGCCCTCGGTTGCATTTTTTCTTTCTAAACTGGGCCATCAAGTGACTATCGTTGAGCGGTTCGCTGCTCTAAGAACCTCCGGCCTCCAGGTGGATCTGAGAGGTCATGGAATTGACGTACTCAAACGAATGGGGATGGAGGAGGCTTTTCGTGCCAGCTCTGCTCCGGAACAAGGATTGCAGGTTGTGAACAAATCAGGCAAACGCAAGGCGTTCTTTCCTGCCAATAAGTCTGGTCAGGGGGCACAGAACTTCACTAGTGACTTTGAGATTATGAGACGCGATCTGAGTGGCCTTTTATATGATGCTACTAGAGATAAGGTCAAGTATATCTTTGGCAACTCAATTGACAGTTTTCAAGATAAGGATGACGCACTTCATGTTCGTTTTGAAGATGGTCAAACTAGCGAATTTGACCTCTTGATCGGCGCAGATGGCCTGCGGTCACGTACTCGAAAGATTCTACTCGGGCCAAACGCTCCGGATCCCTTTCGTCGGTTGAAGAGCCGTGAATATGTTGGATATTTTACCATCCCTCTGCCAATAACTAAGGGAGAAGGGTACCTGGCTACAATGTACTTTGGTACCGAGCAAAGAATAATGATGACTCGAAGGCACAGTCCTGACGAGATCCAAGTGTACCTGGGCTACTCCGAAAACTCCCCTCGAGTCAAACCCTTCACTCCTGGCAATATTCAAGAGGAAAAGGAGGTTTTGGCCGATTTTTATCGCGGAGCTGGATGGAGGACTGACGAGATTCTTTCCTCTCTCAAGGACACGGACAATTTCTACGGCGAGCGAATGGGCCTTATCAAGCTGGACTCCTGGTCCAAGGGCCGCGTCGTCCTTTTAGGTGACGCTGCGTACTGTCCCTCGGCAAAGACTGGAATGGGCACTACATGTGCCTTTGTGGGCGCATATATACTGGCTGGAGAAATTGGAAAGCACTGTGGTACAGATGCAGACAAATTCAGACTGAGGGCCGCTCTTGAAGCTTACGAGAGCAATTTCAGGCCCTTCATGGACCAAGTACAAAAGGGAATTGAAGAAGATGAAGGGGGAGGTATACCATCGTCGGCTTTTGGCATTGCCATGCTGAATTTATTCACCTCAGTGGCCGCATTCTTCAAGATTAACATTGCTAAGATGATGATGAGGGAGAATGTGAAGAACTGGGATCTCCCGGAATACAAGGAAATTACGCAAAAGTAGCATACGGTAGTGATACCGTATTGAAGTTTGTTGGAGTGCTCGTTCATGTCCAACCTCGTTCTATAGTTGAGAGCTACTGTAGTAGGAAATTACAAGTGACCGATAAACTTTTTGTTCGGTTATTGGTTCGGTTATTGGTCCTATGCTTAGACTTAATTCGAAGCATGTCTATGGATAACAGACGATCCCCCTTATACGGACGAATACGGATCATCTGCTCTACGGTCTTTTAGCAGATTACCAATAAAAAAAGAATGATCAAATATATTATAGTCTCTGCACCTCCCTTAGGGGGAATGAGACTCTACTCCAATAAAATACTTAAAGATTATGGCATCATACCATGTACCTTTCATGCTCCATGCACTCAGCGTCAGTACAGGAGCGCAAGAATTTTTCGTGCCGTTCCTCTGGCGTCATAGAAAATTCAAGCCAGGAACATTTAATTTGACGGCATAATGATCAGCTATTAATGCAGGTATAATGGGAGGGGGCATAAAAAAGCGTTTTTAAATGTAGGAAAATGTAAAGATGAGGAAAACGCAGTTCCCACCAATCCCAAATGTATATTGGTGAATACCGGTACAGCACTGTTGCACGGCTTCGCGATTAACTCAGACGGGAGCCAAAACAGGGCATCACGCTGCGCAGCGGGTCTCCTATTCCCTTAATTTAAAACCCAATTGCAATACATGTAGGCTGGAAAATTTCACTCTGCTATATGGTTCTACCATATCAGTCCTGCCGTATCTCAGACCGTCGACAACATGGGCGCACTAAAATCTACTTTAACTGCCATTTTTGGCAACATAATTCCTTTGGACAAAATTAATTTGCCAGCAGCAATTGTTTACCGGCAAATTCCCATCTGCACTACGAAAACAGCCAGATGTATAGATCTGCCCGACAATAAAAGATTCACCGCCTGCGCCAGCATCTGAATTTGGGTTTGGCCGATTCCGGTAGCACTTCCCCTGGAACAGTTAGTGTGTTATATACGTCACTGTAGCATCAAGCTGCAACCTCGTCTAAGGCTATAGTTTCAGTCTGTACCAATTGACAAGGCAGAGGTGAATTTTCCTCTTGCAGCTGTAGTCATACCAGGCGCAATGAGCCTAATAAACTAGAGTTAAAGCAGAGCATCCAGGCAATGAACTCCAAAGGCATTTCCTAAGCCGGGTACTACAAAACATACCGTATCCACCATCAGTGCGTATCACATGGTCCTGTAACCAGAATCTTACACAGAAGACAGCTACAAAAGAGGCGAGCGACCGAAGGTTGCTTTTGAGTTCTCCTCACACCAATGCCAGGGAGCCTTTTGGCACTGCATACATGCAATTCTAAGAGGGAGGACCTGTCCCCTTAGGGCACATAATCTGGGAGAGTCGGCACTTTTGTGCAAGGGTAGGCTCAAGTCACTCAGAGCTAACTGCTACTACATGTACTCTGGGTTCTCCATAAATAATGTAAAATGTAATCAATTGTATATCATTTTGTTGTAGTGTCTAATTGTGGAATCCCTCAGCGCGGTTACATGTACTCTTCTCCTCATATGATTCCTTTCGCTGCTGATTCCCACTCCAACGATATCAAACGGCGTCATTCGTAGTCTGAAATTATATAAAATGGTCTATCTGCAAGACCATCTTTCTTGGACACCAAAGAGGCCCTTTTCTCCTCCAGTTCCGCACGGTAACAGAAAATAGCTATTCCCCCCTCCTGAGTAGAGCCCAGATTCATTTCTTGTGACTTCCAACCTCCATGTCGTAAGTGTTTACTGGTTCTTTTTTATATCTAACGCAAAGCAATAGTTTTAGTCAGTCTGTTCTCCAACTTGGCCCTCCTTATCAGCCCTCGACATTGTCTACTCCATTTGTAGGTGCGAGTGAGGATGGTACTTTATCAGGCGATGAGGAGACACCCGCCAGAGAATATATGTATGGCGAATCACTCTCTTCTGACTTCAACTCCAAAACTCCTGGAGCCGAGATTAAGGCAATTGGAATTGAAGAACCTATTCGCCCCGAACGACCAAATGACCCAAATTTGATCATTGGCTACCGACGGCTCTCTGCTCAAATTTCGGAGACACATCGATCAGAAAGATCTTCACAGAGAGGTGATGGGCCCGCAAGCGAGGAAGTATACTTTGACCGCCTTGACTACCAGACCAAAGAGGCTAGCGAGCTTTGCCAAGCTTTCAATGTGGATCCTAGCAGGGGTCTTGATAGTGACGTTGCTGCCACAAGGAAGCAGCGCGATGGGCCAAATACGCTGACAATGAAGAGGCCGAAATATATCTGGAAGCTACTAAGATATCTCTTTGGTGGGTTCTGCTCGATTCTCTGGATTGGTGTGATTGTATTTTTCATCTGTTGGAAACCGCCGCTGAGCAATCCTCCATCGCCAACTAATCTAGCCCTGGCTATCCTTGTACTTATTGTCATTCTCCTCCAAGCTGCTTTCTCTGCTTTTGACGACTGGTCAACCGGCCGAGTTCTGCACTCTATTCTTGATCTTATTCCTTCTGACTGTGTCGTCATTCGCAACGGGAGTACTACAACTTGTCCTGCTGCTGATCTTGTCGTCGGCGACATTGTGAAGCTCAAATCCGGTGACAAAGTTCCTGCTGATTTGCGGATCGTTGAGGCTACAAGCGATTTGGCATTCGATAGAGCCATCCTAACTGGCGAATCTGAAGCTGTTCAATCTTCCGCAGATGTTGTCGAAGATACCTTCTTGGAAGCTAGCAATATCGCGTTCATGGGCACATACGTCAATACGGGCAATGCCATTGGCTTGGTAGTTCTCACTGGTTCATGGACTGTTATCGGCAAAATATCAAACTTGACTTCCTCTTCCAAAGAGGTACCTACGTTGATCCAGCGTGAGATCACTCGTTTCATATATATCATCATCAGCTTGACTCTGTCGCTCATTGCCATTATCCTCATTGTATGGGGCGCCTGGCTAAGACAGGATCATCGTTCATTCATCAATGTTGCTGGTATTCTGTCTAATTGTATGGGCCTCGTTCTCGCATTTATTCCAGAAGGTATGCCAATGGCTGTTACTCTCACACTCTCGCTTGCTGCCAGAAGGATGAAAGACAAAGATATTCTGCCAAAATCTCTCTCAACGGTTGAAACTCTGGGGTGCGTCACCATCTTTTGTTCTGACAAGACTGATACCCTGACGCAGAATCGAATGTTCGTTCAGTCTGTCTGTTTTGCTGACCGGGCTTTGTCCAGTGATGAGGCCTATGGCATTACCCTGGAAACTGATGAAGGCCTTGCCCTTTTGCATCAGGCATCTCTGCTTTGCAACGATGCAATAGTTGATCCAGAATCAGCGGGGCTTCCAATTATGGAACGGAAAATCATTGGTAATGCCACTGATACAGCTGTGTTGCGCTTCGCCTTATGCCTTTCACAGAGTTCCTTTGAGACTTTGAATCATGAATATACTATCCCTTTTAACTCGACTAACAAGTGGATGATGTCTGTCTACAATGACGCAGATACATCTGAACTTGTTGTCTTTTGCAAAGGTGCTCCAGACGTTCTTATGAAGTATTGTGACAATTATTGGTGCGACAGCACGGGGGCAGTTGAGTTGCTTAGCGAAAGCGCTTGTCAACAAATATTGACTATGCAGGCTAAGCTTGCTAATCGTGGCCAACGCGTGATTGCACTTTGCTCACGACGGCTTACTCGAGAAAAGAAAGAGTGCAATATTCTGGTACAGGAGGAAGAATCCCATAAGGAATATCTTTGTAACCTGACTATTATTGGCCTCCTCGGTATTGTCGATCCTCCAAGAGAGGATATTCTCAGTACAGTCACCTCCTGCCGAAATTCAGGAGTGCGATTCTTCATGGTTACTGGTGATTACAAATTGACAGCTGCTGCCATAGCTAGAGAAGTGGGGATAATCACCACTTTGAATCCCCCTGAATCATTCTGTCACATCGAGCAGTATGTCCAGCATGCTCCACCCGACAAGAATTGGCATAAAGAGGATTTCTTCCACACGAGCTTAGTACTCGAAGGCTCAGATCTCGAAGTAGCAGCTAGCAGCCATTGGGACGTTATCTGTTGCTACGAAGAAGTGGTGTTTTCCAGAACCACTCCCGAGCAAAAGCTCCGAATTGTTGAAGCTTATAAGGCAAGAAACGAAATAGTAGCTGTTACTGGTGATGGTGTCAATGATGCTCCTGCCTTGAGGGCTGCGGATGTAGGCATTGCCGTGGCTACTGGTAGTGATGTCGCTCTAGAAGCTGCTCATTTGATTCTTCTTGGAAACTTCTCTTCCATTGTTGATGGTATGAGATTGGGCCGGCTTGTCTTTCAGAACCTTCAAAAAGTGATAGGTTATCTCCTTCCTGCCGGCAGCTACTCTGAGATTTGGCCCGTCATTGTCAACGTGTTCTTTGGTGTCCCATTACCATTGAGCTCCTTCCTCATGATCATAATCTGTGTATTCACCGACTTGGTCCAGTGTCTCACGCTTGTCATGGAAAAAGAGGAGTTCGACCTCTTGTCAATGCCTCCGCGGGACACTAAAAGGGATCATCTCATCAATCTGAGGATTTATGGCCAGGTTTATGGGTTTGTCGGGACTATGGAAACAGTCGCTGCACATGCGATGTTCTTCTTTTACATTTGGAAGAGGGCAAAGATTCCCGTACGCGATCTCTTCTTTGCGTTTGAAAATTATACTGAGGGATTTTATGGCTACACCCAAGATGAGTTGAATGAGTTCAATTACACTGCTCAGTGCGTTTACTTTGTTACTCTGGTTATTCTGCAATGGGGTAATCTTCTTTCTGTCCGGAACAGGAAGGTTAGCATCCTTCATGCTGACCCGATTCGAAAGCAAAGACGCAATATTTGGATCCCTCTC
Organism: Blastobotrys illinoisensis; assembly: GCA_030558835.1. NCBI lineage: Eukaryota > Fungi > Ascomycota > Dipodascomycetes > Dipodascales > Trichomonascaceae > Blastobotrys > Blastobotrys illinoisensis. The sequence goes on along the minus strand of JAKTQJ010000117.1, from coordinate 18,179 downwards.
GGCTCTGGACTGGGTTTCGTTATTGCAATCTTCGTCACTGAAGTGACTTGGTTCCAGAACCTCTTCCATACCAGACCGGTTCCTGTTGAATTTTGGCTTATTCCTCTTCCACTGGCGCTTGGAATCCTCGTTATGGATGAAATACGAAAAGTCGTCGCTCGGAATGTCTCCTCCGCGGCTAAGATAATGTGGTAGGCGAATAGTTAGAAGATATACCATGGGAGGATAAATACAATTCACGTTGGTGTCAATGGTACCGTATTTGCAATACCAATAGTTTTTTAGCTCTTGTATTTCCTACCCTCTAATTATACGACTTGGTGTAAAGGGCAATCACCATTGAAGCGATAAAATTAGTGCTTCGGAGATCTTCTCATGTAGTTGTCGGTATTTGGCGATCGAATAGTAGCCTTACAACTGAATTGCACTTGAAAGGAGGCCGTATGCGGCAGTTACAGCAGAGCAAACTGATAAGTGGTACGTGCGCAAGTTGTTGCGGAGATATTTCACTGTCTGAGACCTCTCAGGTACATCATCAACAATCTCCGTCGCTACCGTATTAAGCCCCACAGCGGCCGCTTCGATGCAAAAAGCTTAGCGCTGACGATTGTCGCAGCGAATTTTCCCATTATGCAGTTCCCTGCTGCAGGGAGAACGTAATGGAATTTCACCGTAGCGCCACCAGCAAAAAGAACAGATAGCTGTTCCAGTACGGTAATGGCAGAATTGCCACGTATTAAGATCCAGCCCTATTCCAGAACAGTAGAAATCCCAGCGCCCCTGTCAAATTCCACAGTTAAACAGCTTGGTCGCCTCCTCTAAATCATGGAAAGTAAACGCGGGTATAGGATTGCATTTTAACTCGCATTTGGCAGCACCGGCTGAATTTTCCGTCGAACGGAGTTTTCAATTATCCGGATCCCCCACACCCATAGGTTGAGTGATGGCCGGGCACTGCATTTTAATTAGTAATCCATGCATCGACAGTCATATGTAGTCACCAGAAACGTGGTGAAGAGCAATTCTGTCGCAGTATCAAGCGGAGATATGTATTGTTACCTCCACTGCAACAGCTAATTGCTCCAGCTCGTATGCATATTGCGCGAGGGGGAGGGGGCTCGGAGGCTCGGAGGCCGGCGCGGGGCATCTATAAATACGCCCCACCAGGCACAGTCTGGAGAACAATCTAAATCAATTGAACAAAAATGTCTACTTCTCCAAACTCTGTCGTGCCAGCTAGTGAATACCGATTCCTTGGCCCAACCGGTCTGCGAGTTTCGTCCTTGTCCATCGGAGGATGGATCACCATGGGCGGTGAGAACCAGGTCGACGACGAGCGAGCAACTGCCATCTTTGAAAAGGCTTATTCGCTGGGTGTCAATTTCTTCGATGCTGCCGAGGCTTACGGTGCCGGTGAATGTGAGCTACTCTTTGGCCGTATCTTCAAGAAGTTGGGCTGGAAGCGAACTGACTACGTTGTTTCTACCAAGCTCTTCTGGGGTGGCCAGGACGTTAACAGCCGGGGTCTTTCCCGAAAGCATCTCATTGAGGGTATGAACAGTGCCCTGGAGCGACTTCAGTTGGACTACGTAGACCTTGTGTTCGCTCATCGACCAGATCGTCTCACTCCAATGGAGGAGGTTGTTCGGGGCTTCACCCAGCTCATCCAGGACGGCAAGGCGCTGTACTGGGGTACCTCTATGTGGACTGCTTACGAAATTGAGCATGCTCACCACATTGCTACTAAGTACAACCTCATTCCACCGGCATTTGACCAGCCTCTTTACAACATGCTCGACCGAGACATTGTTGAAAAGGAGCTCGCTCCACTATTCAAGGAGTACTCGTACGGAACTACTGTTTTCTCTCCACTCGCTACTGGTCTTTTGAGCGGCAAGTACACCAAGGGAGCTTCGTCGGAGCCAGCTGACTCGCGTTACTCCTCCGCCAATGTCGCCAAGGACCCAACGCTTCAGCGAATCTACAAGGACCGATTCCAGGGACCAAAGGCTGAAGCCAACTTTGTCCGAATCAACAAGCTCCAGAAGATTGCCGATGATCTCAAGGTCGATCTGGCTCCTCTGGCATTGGCTTGGATCTTGAAGAACAAGAACATTTCTACGGTCATCACTGGTGCTTCCAAGCCAGAGCAGGTCGAGAACAACCTCAAGGCCTACGAGGTTCTCCCTCTGCTCACTGACGAGGTTCTGCAGCGAATTGAGGAGGCTCTTGACAACAAGCCTGCTGAGGCTGAACACTTTGGCCGGCTCTAAGTAATTATTTGTATGTAGAATTACCAGCGCCTGTTAACCGCTATGCAGCACTTTGTAGGCCGAACGTCTTTGCAACACCTCCCAACGGCGTAACAAAAGCTCTAGCTGCTATCCCAGCGCGGCTTTGATGATAACCTACTTTTCCCCTACGGGAAATAAGGGTTAAAATAAGAATTTATTTTAATGTCCCGCTCTGTTGGTGCTTACATAGTGTTCCTGAATACCATGTCGGTTGTGAAGAGGACATGCATGTCCGCGCCACGGTGTAAGCTTTTTCCAAGTACGCCAAGAGTGAGACATACTCGTCTCAAACCAACACTTCGATCTTTTGGACAGATCACTCCTCCACCAGCATTCATTGCTCGATGAATTTCGAGAAGCCTGTAGATTTGGAATCGGGCCGTCCCCGGGCTCCCCGACTTCAGACTGGCAAACATGTTAGGACGCGGAGCTGGTATCCGACGAAACGCGACCTCGCCAACGTCCCGCTTGTCGTTGTTGTATCGATTCAGCTGACACTAGTTGCGTTATGTGTGTTCTTTTTCGACCATATTTACAATGCTAGTAGTATTGGAGCTAGCGCAGTTGCATCTGCTGCGCTTGCTGGGCTTTCTCAGGGGTTGCTCCAATTTTTTGTCGAAAAAAGGCTGCAGCCCTCTGGTCTTCTCAAGTTCTACGTGTGGGGGGTAATAAACGGCGTATGGACGGTAAGTGTGTACGTTGAGAGGAATCTATTTGCTAATGGACCATTGACAGAAATTTTGGACGGATCAACTCAACTCTAGCTTTACTCATGCTGGCTACAAGATTTTCTGGGACCAGTCTCTCGGTAACCCAATATCAATCTTCCTATTTATATCATACAGTGCATACTGGGATGGCCATAACGTGGACAGATATTTGAGTCTGGTAAGTCATGCTTCTGAAACAATAATGAGGTCAAAGACTAACATCTTGTAGAATTATGCGAAGACGCTAAAGGCCAGTTATGTCATTTGGCCACTAGCATCAGTGATTACGTTCTGCCTATTGCCAGTGGAGTTCATCGTGCCATTTAATGGTATTGTTAATCTTGTTTGGACATCCATTCTGGGCCTTCTTCCCAAACCAAGAAAAGGGGATCTTTAGAATAGGCATGAGCCAAATTTTGTACCATTTAGCATTTCCATGTTATTCCTATCAAGATGAAAATAGCGTAAATAAAAGAATGGGAAGGTTGCATTCATAGCTTAAACTTGCATCCTAACGTTCTTAATATGCAGCTCTGGGTAACACAAGCCGGATGAACCTAACTGTTCATAATTGTTCTATCGTTGTCCCTAGCAGTATCATGGAAAAAATTTTGAGCCTCTCGCAAGATGGAGTAATTGTTATGTCAGTAGTACCGTTAGATCTGGTAGGGATACCACTGCTAGGTAATTTTAATTAGCTGCTTCAGTAAAAGAGAGAGAGCTGGCATTCTGACAACACGAGATGACCCATCACCCGGGATACTTAGAGCTTCGATAAACAATAGCATCTGCTGAACATCGCTGAGGGTTCTAAATTTGCAGTACTTCCTCTTTTAGGGCACTACCAGCTACTTGAGATGAATAGGCTTCCAAATTGTTGAGTTCACTAGCTTATTGAGCACGTTAGAGTGGAAGAAATTCCTCTATTCCTCCCTTTGAGAAAATCGCAAAATACTTTTATAAGTCAGAAAAGAGACCAATACTGTAGTCTTACCCAATAGTAGCGGTCTACAATCTGGCCCCTATTTTTGATGGCTGAGCTTCGGTGTGCCCATGAATATTGGAAAGTCCTGGGCCACGCTTACCTTTCGTAACCCTGTTGCTGGGAAGCCAATTGTCTAGAATGTCTAGAGATTTGGTATCTCAGTTAAGCAAGTCACACAGACTCGCGCGCACGAGTTGTATCGGTACGTACAAACAATTGTACAACTTCAAATGAACAGCACGATACCTAGGCACGGAAAGAACGGGTTAACTGGACTACTACGGGAATAATACACTAATTGAACGCAGCCTAATCAAAACTGATACCCCTATTACAATTCTATTGGCATTTGATGGCGCAAAGACTGATTTTAAGCGTGTTTTAAGCAATTCTAAAATTGGCCAAAATTCTGTTCTCAAATATACACTCAGACTGAAATTTACGCATTTTCGATCCTTTTAAGGGGCTTATTTGCGCGTTTCGCAGTACTTATCGCTCTGGTAGCGTAGTGGTTAGCGCATCATGCTTATATTCGCAACGCTAAACAAAACACGAGCGAGTATACTAGTCCTCATGAGGGTCGAGGGTTCGAACCCCTCCCAGAGCACTGTACCATATTTTTTTGCGATTTTCACGATCACGTGATCAGGCGCGCGCGCGCTGCGCTCGATCGACGTCGAGCACGCGAATACTACTGTACTATAGCCGCGCGCGCAGCTGGAAGACGCGAGTTATATGAAATGTTGCATATCATTGCATTCGTGCTGAATACGCACACGTAAATCGTGGCATAAACTTGTAGCATATGGGGAATATTGATGCGAGATTGGCTTTGCTTACCCAAGAAGACACATAGCCTCATAAAGAGGATATCTCAGGTCTTTTTTGCTTGCGCCTATAAGTCGTGGAGAACATGCATGAAGATATTAACGGAAGATATATTATTACGCGATTACTCCTACCACGAATGTACTGGCCATGCAGGGTCAAAGAGAATGTATGAAGTTAGATGAAGGCAACCTAGTGACGTCTTGTGGTCAACATACTCCATTAATGCCATACTACCGTACTGTAATCTTTGATGGACCATGTTTGTTAGTTCAGTTCCATAGAGCCGAGCATTACAGTACTGAGATGCCACCAACAATGAATATTCTCACTCCCAGTGCATAGATTTTAGAACTCTAGCTTTGAATCTCTCAGTTGCGACAGTGCAAACTGTCTTAGAGCTTTACCGGATTCGCTCCTGAAGCTAGGTCTTAAGAAGACACAATCTAGTGGCAGAAAGCTATATTAGAGGCACCGTATTACATTAGTAGAGGGCAAGAATAAAAGCGAAGCCAATCCAGTTATCCAATTCATTAATACTATGTACAATCATTATTTCTCCTTCGTCAATGCTCTTGCGAACCTCCACAGGTTATCTCTATCCTGGTCAGTAGCATCTCCGCTTGCTGCCCATCTAATCCTGCAAGATCTGTCCACCAGGTAAATATACCCCGCGTATGGATTATCAGCTCGAATTGCCCTCCTCATCTCATTAGTCACGCCTTTTCGCGACACAAAGTATCTGCCGTGCCTGCCAGCGTCAATCGAGCGCCGCAAGTTCCAGGCAAACATATGCACGATCTGTTCCTTGATCTTTGAGTCCGGGAGATTGATATCCACAACCTGGACACCCTCCTCAGGCACAGAGTCGACGCTTTTACCGGGGAAGTATGAATTGCACTGCTCTTCACCGGACACGGCGCCAAATAGCCGCACTACGGAGACATTCCCGTGGAGAATTGGAGTGGTGGTGGTCGTCTCGCCAAGGAGAGTCTTGCCCCAGAAGTTGGGCATGTACAGTGCCTTGTCAGGGCGGAAATATGCATTTGGAGAGAGGAAGAACTTGCCGCCAAAGGTTCGGAACGCCCTGATGTCGTCGAAGCCTTTGCCAAACTCGTATTCCAGCTCCTTCCGCCTTTGCATGTGTTTATCATAATTAAGGAAGTCCTCCTTCCTCTGTTTTAGTGATCTATTGTCCACGCCCGTGTTATCTGTCGACTTTGGCGGATCAACGAAGCCAATGGGCCGATCCAGGGTCGGGGGTCTGACATCTTTCTTCTTCTTCTGCACGTACGACGACGGCTGGGTACTGGAGTACCGCAAGCCATTCCGCATCAGGGACGTGCCCACCAGCGGAAGCCGTGCCAGCACAATTGGATGGATTACACGAACCGTCATAACCGTTTGGACCAATCCGCTGTCGGGTGTTGTCTATCTCTGACGGGGGCTGAAAATTTCAAAAGTTACCCGGCCCGCCCGGGCCCGCTACCACAACTATAAAAGGATGCGGTTGCCGCCGGATTTCTCTTCTTCTTTTTTTTTCCTTTTCTTTGATCAAAACGCAAGAGAACATGCCACGATGCTGCGCGGTCTTCCTACTCGCGTGACGTTGCCAGAGGAATCTTTTTAAAGATCCTTTGAGTTCTCGAGACGAAAATCCTGCCTCTTAGGAAGCCTTGTACCAAGTATCCTATTAAGTTAGGGTGAGGGTGCTGGGTGTCATAGAAGGGAAACATTTTTTTATCCATAGCTCTGTTTTTTTAAGTAGTACAATTTATCAAATTTGCAAGAAAAATTTTCATGGCCAATTGATTCATCTGTTTATTGCGTAGTGCGGCAGTAGCTGTACCGTAATTAGTGCAGTCTGTTGATCTACAACTTGAATCTTAAATCAGAGGCTAATCAACGGAGATCTGACCCGTTACTAAGCTTTACCAAGCCATGTCGGTCCGGAACAAGTTTGACACGAGGGATATCGACGTGTACTTTGTGCTGAAGAATGAGTTTGGGTTTAGCACGTTTCGAGAGGGCCAGGAAAAAGTCATTCGCGAGGCGATGGCGGGCCACGACGTGTTGGTGATCTTCCCTACTGGCAAGGGCAAGTCGCTTACCTTCCAGCTACCTGCTATTGCGCGGAATCACGGGTGCACAGTGGTAGTGTCGCCACTGGTCTCGCTCATGCTCAACCAAGTGAACGACCTCAAGAAGCTCGGGATCAAGGCTGGCTGCCTCAACCGATACACACCTCGCGAGGAGCGGACGCGTATAATCAGGGATATATGCCGGGGCCACCCCAAGATCCGGTTGCTCTATGTTACACCAGAGACGTGCTGTGGCACTTTCCAGCTTGTTCTCAAGAAAATGTACGATAATAACGAAATCACAAGGTTCGTTATAGATGAAGCGCATTGTATAGACGAATGGGGCCACCACTTCCGCCCTGAGTATAGACAACTGGGAATATTTCGCGACATGTTCCCCGACATCCCCATCATGGCTCTGACTGCTACTGCCAGCCAAAGCGTCGAGCTTACGATTGTTAATTCGCTCAAGCTCGACTATGAAACGCTCAAAATCTTCAAAGAGTCGGTCGACCGGCCCAATCTCCACTACGAAGTGCGATACCACGATAGAAACTACCAATGGGTGTATGACGACATTACGAATTTTATATACGGGTACAACCGTTGTAAGAACCGTCCGGGGTCGGGGGTTATATTTTGTCGCCGCAAAATAGACACGGAAGACCTTGCACGGTACCTCAGAGAGACGGCCGGGATTGGCGCCCGGCATTTTCACGCCGACATGGATGACGAGCTCAAGCAGGAAACGCTGCGGGCGTGGCTCGACAACGACCCTGATTTCCAGGTAATTGTTGCCACTATAGCGTTTGGAATGGGCATCGACAAGCCCGATGTTCGGTTTGTCATTCATTACAACCTGCCCAAGACCCTCGAGGCATACTACCAAGAGAGCGGGCGTGCTGGGCGAGACGGGAAGGCGTCACGCTGTATCCTGTACTACTCTCCGCACGACGCCGATCTTGCGAAGCAATTCGGGGGGTCAAAGAACGAGCGATCAGTGAACGCATTGCTCTCTTTCTGTATGGACAAGGGATGCAAGCACGACAAGATTGTGCGATATTTTGAACCGCAGGCCCAAGAGACGAAGTCGTGCAACTACGCATGCGATTACTGCAAGGACAAGGAGGCCGTTCTGGCGCGACAGCGGCTATTCAAGGACCAAATCTCCCAGGATTAATTATATTAGTGTGGTATATCTACTCATTGTCCTCCTCTGCGGGGGCCCAGGCGGGCTTCTTGAAGTTTTCCGCATCGTCGGCCACAGCCTTCTTGAATCGCTCCTTGTCGCCTGCAAACTCAAGAATGAAATCGGTCTCGAGCTCGTGGACACGGTTGCCCAGCACGACGAGGGAATGCAGAGGCTCCCCGGCGTCATACTCGGCCATCTCCTGGAGGGTGCCAGCATAGAACTTTTGCTCTGGCGACCCGAGACGGCTAACGGCAATGCAAGGGGTGTCTGGCCCGTACGCCTTGTCGCCCCTCTTCTCCTCGATCTCGAGCATCTGCTCTGCCGCAGTGGCAATGTCCATGTATCGAGGAGGCTCATATATCAGTCTTCCTCGAGCCATGTTCTCAAAGCTCTGCTCCTTGACCTTGATATCCAGGAGCAGCAGGGTGTGGAGGCCGATCTTTCGGTTCTCGAGGATCTTTTCGTAGAAGCTGTCCGGCCGCCAGTTGTCGAGGAAGAACACCATGGAAACGGTCTGGCCAAAGTTGTACAATTGCAGACCGCACGCGCCCACGGCGTTCATGACGCTGGCATTGTGGATGGTCTCGGTCTTGATTCCGAGTTCTCGGGCTCTCAGGACGAGATCGGTGTGAGTCGTAGCGCCGAATGGGTCGCCCACCACCAGGAATGCAATGTCATCCTCCTGGGCGTTTTCCAAGATCTTGTCAGACTCGGACTCGACCATCTCTCGGTCGGCGAGGATCACCTCTCGGCCGTAGAACTTTTCGAGGCCGTCCTGGTTGGAGGCCATGAGAATCGAGGTGTATGCCTCGAGGTAGACCCGCTTGCATCGCTTGACAACCTCCAAGCCTCGGACGGTGATGTCTGTCTCGTGAGAGAGACCCAATCCTACCAAGTAGAGCATTTTCCTTGATGGTTCTGGTTCACGGGCGGTATACGTTGAAATGTGAAAATTTCAGTGTGCGGCTGTGCACCTCCGACCACCACCACCAAGTGAACCTACCGAATACAAGTACATTGTACCTATGGTATTAGATTACAAGTGCCCATGGTATTATATTACAAGTGCCTATGGTATTAGATTACAGTGCCTATGGTATTAGATTACAAGTACCTATGGTATTAGATTACGGTATTGCAATGCAAATACCTACGGGTAGATTGGGGATTAGTTTTGTATTTGTAAAAGGCACTTTCGGATTCGGGCTTGGCATATGGTTCTACGAATATACTGGGCATTATTGCACATTCCGCAGCGAATTCATATTACGAGCTAGCGCCAAAACTGGTCATGGGATGTGTTAAAGCTTTTTATCTAGAGACCTCAGGACAAGCTCAATGTTCTTCTCAAGGTCAGGCACACCCAGGTACCTGCTGATGACCTGGTCCCGGAACAACTGCTTGAGCTCGGGCGTCTGCTTGGTGCCATTGAACTTTTTGATCGCCAGCTTGAGCATATCGGGGAACTCGACAACGGTGTGAGCCACGTGACGCAGCGGCAGCGTAATGTCGAGCATCTTCACGTCCAGGCTCCCCGGCTGCTTGTCCAGCAGATACCGCACCACGTGGGAACACAGATGGTGGCGGTCGACGTCGGGGAACTGGTCAATGAGCTCGAGCACCCGTATGCTAAAGCCGTACAGCTTCTGGTCAGTAAAGTTCTCCTGCTTCGCCAGCGCCGCCACGGCGCTGTCGAAAATGATCAATGCAACGTCTCCCCGCAGCGCCGGATTCGACTCTGGGGTGCCCAGAACGGACATGTCTGTGTCGGGGAGGCTCTTGAGGTCTGCCGCGATGAGGTCCTTGGCCGTGAGCTCGGGGAGGCCAATGGTGCCGCCCTCCTCGGTTTTTTTGTCCGCCTCCTGCTCCTTCTCGGCCTGGATGCCCAAGAGCTTCCGCCGGGCGAGAATCTTGGAAACATAGAGCAGCTCGAGCTTGATGTACTCAAGCCACATGTCCGCGGACTCGGCGTTGAACCTCAGACCCCGCTGCATGATAGAACGCGCCGCCTTCATCGATGCATTCACGTCCGCCTCGTACTTGGCCGCCATGATCCACACCCGCGGCTTGGTCGGGTGCAATTGCAGCATCCGCGTGAACACCTTGGTGATCACGTGGACGCTCTTCTGCGCCTTGGCGTACTCGAGGTACTGCAACCACAGCGGGATGTCGCCACTGAACTTGCGTGTCGCCCGGTCGAAGATGAACATGATGCGCCGGGGCCCGGCCCAGGTGGAGACCCCGCCCTTGGCGTCGTTGGCCTTGCCGAGGCGGTGCGCCCGCTTCTTGCGCAGCGCCTCCACGTTCATTTCGTACTCGGCGTACTTGAGAAAGTCGCGCGACTTGGCAGTGCGCCCGTTGATTCGGCTCTCAAAGTCAGTGCGCCGACGCATGATGATCGAGATTTCCTGGCGCGTGAAGATCTCCTTTTTCTGGAGGTCTTCGAGCTCCGCCACGCTCTGGCTTGTTAGTTATATCGGCGAAGAGGGAGCCTGCTTACCTGTTCGAGGAAGAACCGCACTTTTTCGCTCATGTTGACGGTCGTTATCTGCTATCTCATCTGATCCCGATGGTTTTGAAATTTTTTGTGCACGGCTGACGTGCGGCTACACGGCGCTACCCGCCTAACAAAAACTGTAACCACCGTTGCTACGTAACCATCACACTACCGAACGGTAGAGTTACAGTGTTGCCACTAGTCGAATAGCCTTTACATCAGCCTCATCAGTCAAATACAAAAACCCCAATGAGTACATACGGAACAGATCCGCTCTGAGCTACAGTTCCCCAGACCCCCCGTCAATTGAGCCGCCAAAGGGTCTGGCAAGTGCTTGTTACGCTGTTGGAAGCGCCGTAACAGTCTTCTCGGGGGGCGCTGCCCCCCAAACCCCCCGTAGCTGGGGGCCAGCCCCCAGACCCCCGCTCAATTGGACTGCCAATATTCAGGGAAAGGAGGGGGGGGGGGGGGGGGGTCTGGGGGTCTCCCCCCAGCTACGGGAGCTCGAGGGCTGGCCCTCGAAAACACTCGCTGGTTACCTCTCGCCGGCGCTTGTTACGCTGTTGGGAGTAACCGCCCCGTTGTGAACTCGAGACTGGTATACTCTGACTGCATTCCTTCGTCTTCAATGGGGGTCCTAGGGGGGCTTGCCCCCAGTCTTTTCAATCATTTCTGCTGTAATATTGACTCTTCAATGGGGGTTCAAAGGCCCTTGTCTTTTAATTCCTTCGTCTCCAATGGGGGGTCCTAGGGGGGCTTGCCCCCCAGTCTTTTCAACTATTGCTACTGTATTATAGAGCAATTGGTTACACCCTTCAATGGGGTTCAGGGCCCCTGTTTTTAATTCCTTCGTCTCCAATGGGGGGGGTCCTAGGGGGGCTTGCCCCCCAGTCTTTTCAACTATTGCTACTGTATTATAGAGCAACTGGTTACACTCTTCAATAGTGTTCAGGGCCCCTGTTTTTTTTAATTACTTCGTCTAATGGGGTATAGCCTTTATGTTACTCTCATCTGTCAAATACAAAATGAAAAAGTACAAACGAACAGATCCGTACTGAGCTAGCTCTTAGACGATTATATCGTTTGGCCATATTATATTACCGTAAATGCTAAAATCGTATAATTAAAACTCGTCAATCTTCAAAACCAACTTGCCATGGGCTTTCTTGGACGCCTGCTTCTGGAACGCCTCCTCCCACTCGGTCCACGGATACACCTTGTCAATAACGACCCTGGCCTTGCTGGACTCAAATATCTTGGGCGCCTCCGCTAGCCAGTCGCCGCCATCGCCCCGCACACCCTCGACGTAATAATTGAGCCCGGCGAGCCCGCCAAACAGCGTCCGACCCACCATGCTCGGGCTGTACGCATACGCCATGGCCCCTCCAAGCGAGTTCTCGTCCCCCTTTGGGTCCCCGACCAACGTGACATAGGCCGATCCGGCAGACTTGGGCTTGAGCAGCGACTTGCACCGCGATACAACCTCCGGCCCGCCGATGCAGTCCATGATCAGAGTGAACTTTTCGTGCGTAGCACTCTCGTGCAGCGCAAAGCGCGGACCGCCCTCCTTCGGCTTGAGCTCCCCGACAATCTCCAGCAGCGAATCAACAACGTCCTCCGCCTTGTAGTCGACAATCTCGTCGGCGCCAAGGCTCCGGACAAGCTCTGCACTCGACGCCGAGCAGGTCGCCACCACGCGGGCGACGCCAAACAGACTCTTCGCCAGCTGAATGGCAAACATGCCGCTCGCAGTAGACCCGCCAAGAATGCAAACCCACGAATGCTCGTCGAGCTTTGCGCGGTGGAGCGCCTGCCACGCGGAGCCGAACGTCAATGGGAAGGCGGCGGCCTCCTCATCGCTTAGGTTGGCCGGGGCTTTGACAATGCCGTCCGACTTTACGTTCACGACAATGTGGGACGCAATTGTGCCCCTGCCGCCGAGCCGGAAGACAAGGCCGCACACGCGGTCGCCGACTTCAAAGTCCGTCACGCCCTTGCCGACCTCGTCTACGACGCCACAAAAGTCGCGGCCGAGGCCCTTTTCGCCTGGGTAGGCCCAGAACGCAGAGGACCCGGCCGTCTTGTTGTCTACGGGGTTGAGTGCGGCGTGCGTAACCTTCACCAGCACTTCGTGCGGCTTGACGGGGCTCGCAATCTTGCTGTAGGTGAACGCCGGCCGTGCGCCCGGGTGGAGAAACGTCAGTGCTTTGACGGGGATCTCGTGGTCGGGCAGCGGCGGCAGCAGCTTGGCTAGATAGTCCAGTACCATTGTTTGTGCGGACCAAAGTGATCGGACACAATCAAATATGCACAACGACGCACGGTGATCGTGAACGCGGGGTAGCGGACACAATCCATTTCCCCTTCGTGCGGCTGCCTATATCGACAATAATTGAATGAAGAAGAAGATGAAGAAAATGAAGAAGATGAAAAAGATGAAGAAGATGAAAAAGATGAAGAAGATGAAAAAGATGAAGAAGATGAAGAGCGTTTTATTAGAGGCTTTTGTGGTATTAGTAGAGTTGATAGCTTGTAAGATCGCCCTGGCGGTTAGCTACAAATAACACAGCAAAATAGCTTACCTTTTGGTACTGGACTTTGACCGAGAGACCGCAGCCTGGACAGATGGCAACCGTTTCTCCACCCCTCAGCGCGGCGAGAGTGATCTCGAACCGGTCTCCGCAGGGACACGGGTGGTGGAACAGCTCGTCGCGCTTGTCGAACACCATGTCCTCCAAATCCACTTGATCGTACCAATCCATGGCCGCTGCAGATTTCGCTGGGCCCTCGGAGCTTATATAGACGCGAATCGGACCACTTTCGCCGTACATGTAGCATCCCGGTTCATGCGTTATGCATCTCTCATCAAACTGTACACGCCAAGCCAGACCCCCCGGTACTCAACCAGCTCAAAGTCCCCGTATCTCGTCTCATCAAACTGTATACACTGGGCTGTCCTTGGGGGGCTAGCCCCCCAAACCCCCCTGAGCTGGGGGCCAGCCCCCAGACCCCCGTACTCAAAGCTTGTATTACGTAGACTAGCATTGAGTTCGTACGTAAAAGTCCTGGTACGTCAAACTGTATACGCTGGACGGAGTGGGGGCTAGCCCCCAGACCCCCGTTACGCCCTTGGGAGGTTTGTTACGCTGTAACAATAGTCGCACGGCCACCACCGAGGGGTTTAATAGCCCATAGATTAATTTATTGCATTTATCAACTAGGAATACTAGACTGTGGCTTTATGGGGGGCTAGCCCCCCAAACCCCCGTACTCAAAGTTGTATTGGACGGATCTCAATCTTGCCCTGCGGTCTGTACCCAACAGCTCAGAGTCCTCGACGTCAAACTGTATACGCTGGATGGTCCTTGGGGAAACCAATGAATTGCTGCGCAAGTATGGATTGCAAAAGGGGGCTACGGGGGTCTGGGGGCTGGCCCCCAGCTCAGGGGGGTTTGGGGGGCTAGCCCCCCAAGTACAAGTCCCGGGAGCAGTTTGTAAGGGACAATTAAGAGATGGGGGTACATGCAATGGCTGGGGGTGCTCAAGTATTAGACGGACATTTTCATCTCAATCTTGCCCTGCGGTTTGTACCCAACGAGCTCAAAGTCCTCGTACGTAAAGTCGTCAATGCTAGTAATCTCCCTGCCAATCTTGAGAGTCGGATACGCCGAAGGACTCCGCGCAATCTGGACCTTGAGCGCCTCAACGTGGTCCGCGTAGACATGGGCGTCGCCCATCGTGTGGACCAGCTCGCCGCACCCCATTCCGCACACTTTGGCAATCATCCGCGTCAGCAGCGCATACGACGCAATGTTGAACGGCACGCCCAGGCCCATGTCGCACGACCGCTGGTACAGCTGGCACGACAGCTTGGGCGTGCCCTCCGGGTCCGAAACGTAAAACTGTGCAAACATGTGGCACGGCGGCAGCGCCATGAGATCCATATCCTTGGGGTTCCACGCCGACAGAATAATGCGCCGGTCGTAGGGGGTCTCCTTGATCTTGCGAATCACCTCCGCGAGCTGATCTACCCCCTGGCCCGAGTAGTCCGCATCACAATCCTTGTACTCGGCGCCAAAGTGCCGCCACTGGAACCCGTACACGGGGCCCAGATCGCCCTCGCGGCGGTGGGCCAGGCCCCGCTGGTCGAGGAACTCCCGCGACCCGTTGCCGTCCCAGATGTGGACGCCCTTGTCGGCGAGCTTGGTGCCGTCGGTGCACCCGGCGACAAACCACAGCAGCTCCTGGAGGACGCCGCGGTAGAAGACGCGCTTTGTCGTGAGCAGCGGCAGCACGTCGTCCGCGAGCGAGAACCGCAGCTGCGGCGGCGCGAAGATGGAGTACGTGCCCGTGCCCGTGCGGTCCTTGCGGTACTCGCCTTCTTCGATGATGCGCTGGCACAGGTCGAGGTACGACCGCTCGGACGTGTTGTTCGTCGCGCTGGTTTCCTTCGTCATGGTGGGTAGGTGTGAAGGTGACGCGTCGGGACGCGTTAATTGAAAAAGTCCACGCGTCACCACCACAACCACTCGCTAATCAAACAACCGGGCGAGCACCACCGTAATCAATGCCCAGTGACTCTTTAGAGGACACTTGGGGGGCTCTGCCCCCCAAACCCCCCGTGGCTGGGGGCCAGCCCCCAGACCCCCGTTATTCGGCTCAAATAACGTTAATTCACTTTCGCTTGCATCGGCAATCAGCCATAAGCATCCATTGACGGTCCAATTCTACCACTATTAACTCCAGAGCACACTTGGAGGGCTACAAACCCCCGATATTCAGCTGGTACTTCACATTCGCCTGCATAGGCGCCTAAAGATCATCTCGCTCTCCATCAGCAATCTGGCGTGCACTAATTACTTGATCTCGACCGAGTAGCCGGTAAAGTACAAAAGAGCGCAACTCTCGCTTTTCTCTCTCTTGAAGCTCACGTCGTTCATTTTGCCAGGTTTCAAATGCCTCGGAGTCGGTCTCTCTCAATATATCTTTAATCAACTCTGTGACTCTAAAAACAGGCAGCCTCTTACGCTCCCGTTCTTCGGCGGCCTCGGCCATAAACTTGTAAAAGTTAAATTTGGCTTGGTGAGAATTCGTCCTCATTTCGAACACCATCTGATTCAAAGCCCTCATTCCCATCATAATCTCTTTTATGCGGGTTTCTTTACGCCAATCAGTAAATGGGTTGTACCAGAGATCAGCCGACATTAACTCGGGACCGTGCTCTGGCTCTGTCAACGCATAATAATCCCTTGGCGTTAATCCGGGTTCTCTTAATAGATCAAGAATTTTATCGGGGTCGACAAATAAGCTGTAGATATCATAACCGCTTAATATGGCAACAATTGGCTCGAGAGACCTCCCAGAGATAAACCAATGCGTAAACTTTTGGAGCTTTCTGTTACCCTTTCTGCGTTTGCCGTGCTCGTCGAGAGCAACGTGTGTCATCAGTCGGGCAAGATGGAAGTTGTAGTCTTCGCTCTTAATACTAGTAGTCACACTCAACGTTTCCTTAAGAAGAGTTTCGATAGCAAAAGTGTACCGATCCGTATAAGATCGGCCTATAACGCGATGTAGAAAGCCGAAAAGCTCCTCGTCAGTCACCGCAAGACTGTGGAACTTGATTGGTTTACCGGAGCGCTCATGACGTTCGCATATGCGATAACGAGGCGAATTCTGGATTTTTTTCAAGTTCAGGGATTTGGGCACAAACCCATATTTGTCGTTCCAAATGGTGTTGTTTCTGTCTCTCCTCCATAGCTTATGGTCATTCATTCGAGTATTACGCCGATCATCTTGACTATTAGAGTCCCTAATTCAGTTAGAAAGTCTCCTACTCCAGAGGATAATTAGAGAACTTACCTTATCCTTTTCCCGTTAACGTTGAGCTGTACTCCCGCGGCTTGAGAGTGAATATCTTCTTGGGATTCCATGATATGCAGCAGTATGTTAACAATTTCTAAAACTCAAAGATTAAAAGGCGTATGTAGAAAGAGAAGTTGTCAGGAAATTCAATACACTCGCCGGCCATATTCGAATTTATATCCGAATATATCGCACCCGATTACCGTCGGTCCCGTAGCTGCCGGAGACATTTGCTACTCTAACTAGCAGTTAACACGTGGTACCAATTGGTTGCGCTGGACATGGCTAAAGCAATTATGCGTTTGTGTTAGGTCCTAGTATTTCTCGAATTGAATAGCGCTCTTGTATCCCCTTACATCAGGGTAGACACCCATACCCTACCGGTACACTTGCACCCCAATTTTTAAACTTACATTGCGTTCAATGCAGGCATGTAAGGTACCCCTATGGATCCCTCTAAGGCTCCAGGACATGGCGTACGCGTATGTGCATTGATTGTTGCTGTCAATCCGCGTGTATATAGCGACTTTGCAGAGATTCGAATTGCCTAAGTATATATAAATGGAGTCAGCGATAGATCCCTTTATAGCCAACAACCTCTTTTTTCACACAAACAAGTTTTTTCTGTATGCCGGAGTCTATCGAGGAGAGAACATTTCAAGAACTCCAGCTTAGCTTGGCTGATGGTTTTGGCCGCAGCTTCTGGCTGAATGAATACCAAGATGATTACGATTCCCTTTTTTCTAGAAACGATTTAAGAGATATATCATGGAAGCAAAACTTCATTTACAAATGGAGAGCCCCGGTGATTATCTATTATTCCAATTTCTCTATAAAGATATCGAAAGCTATATCATGCCGTGTATCTGCCTCCTAAGGTATACATTGAAAATTCCCGACACTAGCTATGTTCCGACTTTGGACTCCTTTGATGAAAGTTTTGCGAAAACGAACACGGATCGTGAGCTTTATTCGGAAAGTATTATTCATACTTATGCGCCATTATTCGCGAAAATTGAACATGACGATGCTAAAATTGACGTCGTTAAACGATTGATGCTTGTCATTATACAAGGTGAGTGCAATAGACTCTTTATACATGGCCACTAACCAGCCTATCTCAAAAAGAATCCGAGAATTTTTGCAAGGAGGTAAACGATCTACCGGCAAGCGAATCCACCCAATCATGACGTTTTCTATCTCTGAGCGACAGGATCCTAAGCTCGACGGCGAACGGACAGAATCGGCAACAACGATGATATCCGGAACCGACGGGTTTACACGTGAGCTACCGTTTGCCGGCAATAGGGTGGCTCCAAGCATGTCTCCGGTACATTGCTAGCATCCACTGGCAAGGTACACCTATGTGCATGGCCAATAATATATAGCTAGGACACAATACAGTCTACAGAGGATACATCTTATGCAATGTGTAAAATATCCGGTAGAATCGCGGTTTATCCGTATTCGAGTCAAAATGAAAGACAAGCTTTTAAGCCGCACGAAAATATGAGCCGCATCCAAGCCGCACGGCCATAGCATTTGTGAGACATACGTATGTATAACCATATCAAACCCGCGCTTTCACGCCATTGGCACTCCAATTCACCACAAATAAGGTCTAATCACATTATAGAACGTACTTGGGGGGCTCTGCCCCCCAAACCCCCCGTGGCTGGGGGCCAGCCCCCAGACCCCCGCTATTCGGCTGAAATAACGTTAATTCACAT